>JABFOV010001801.1:0-23015 GCA_022817685.1 Aradophagus sp. ZL-2020 | reverse complement strand
TCATTGTATAACTAGACTCACTACGTCGTCTGTCACACTGTTTCTTCATGCTCTTCCGTATGTCTTATCGCACATTCATCACTCTTGCTGACACCAACTCGACTCTCTGATACACGTCTCCGCGCCGTTTTCGAGTCCCCGTTTTCTGTGTTTACGTACCATCTGTTTTCCCCCGGTACTTTTTTTTTTTTTTTGGCGTCGTTCTCTATCCCATGGAATTTTTTTTTTTTTTTTTTTTTTTTTTTTTTTTTTATAGAAAGGAAGAGAAAAAAAGAGAATGAAAAATGCGATCCGAAATATGACACAGGTTGAACGTCAATTTGTAGCAGTGAAATTAACTCCACTTTATGCATAATAACGCGCGTCAGTTTAAGTAGTACTTACATTATTTATATTTAATTGATGCTTTCAACATTGAAAGTTGTTTTTATGTACACGCTTATGCACATAACTAACGTTAGAGTTTGAAATTAATTTTGGTGCATGATTTAAATTTAATAATACTATGATTACCACTAAGTGCATACAACTTTTAGAGGTAATAATAAAATACCTTACGACATAAGCTTTAGCGGTTTTTGCAGGTAATACTTTCGACTCAAAATTGTCCCTTTATTATGCATTAAATTGACCAATGTTTTGTGATTAATTATTCAACAATTACTTCGGCTACTCGAGCGAAAAATTGTCGATTACTTATTCGAAACAAGAATATGACGTCACACCTGCACGAGGTACGGAAAAAGTGAACTGTTTTCATATTTGGATGTACGAAAGAGGAAGAAACAAAAATTGCAGCAATTAAAAAAAAATTTCAGTTCGGTGCATTCCACCGTAATGCGCTATTAACTTAGCCACTGTCCCAATGTTTTTACAACCGTTTTAATTGCCGCCATTTTTTCCGTCCAGTCAATAGATACAATTAAGTTACGTTTTCCATTTAACCGCCAACACTCGAGCGAGCGGTATCTCAAATTCATGTAAATCGTTTTCTAGAGCAGCCGTCACATTTTGCACATCATTACGGCGCTTCAAAGAGGTGCTCGTTTTTTGCACGTGCATTTGAGAAATCCGTTAAAACACTCCCCTCGAGGAATATTTTCAGTTTCGTCTCAACATCGCGAGATACCGTGCGTCTTAAGCGCGCAACTTCTTAGCGAATCTATCAAGCGAAATATCGCGCCGAGTTATCAGTCAGGAAAGGTGAAAAATGATTGCACGGGGACAGGTTCGCGCGCTTACGTGGCCCGTGATCGATGAAACCGGCGCGGCTGTTGAAAAAGTACTCGAAAGCACCGCCCAGCCGTGTCCGCAATCTGCATCTTGACGCGGCACGAAAAAGCGTACAGTCTTTTGAGAAAAGGTGTCATTTAAAAATCATACTCGAGTCATCCTTTCGGATTAATATTCACAGTTTTTTCGACCTTTTCATTTTCGTCTTTCTCGAATACCTTTTTTTTTCTATTCAATTCTATTTCAGTTTTATTCAATTAGTTTGAAACAAGTTTTTGAATTGATAAATGTGTTGACTTTCGTTTCGTGCAACATTGGAGGGAAAACGCTCGCTAAGGGTATTATACCTAGTCATTTTTCGGTAGCAATGAAGTTTGCAACGTTTATTTGCAACGAATTCCAAATTCCATAAATTTTCAATCAAAAAAGATCTACTTCTAACGAAGAAAGTAAACGAAAGAATTAATTATTTCATTTTATATCGCGCTGCTGTAAATTTAAGTTCTCATTTTGATTGTCGATGGACGAAATGATATTTTATTGAAAATTCGTTGAAAATAAGCCTTGCAAACTACTTGCACGTAGCAATGAACAGAGATGGCGCTGAGAACGCCGTATGTAATACACGCGTTTTCAGGCGCCATCTCTGGTCATTGCTTTCAACTAAATGTCAAAACGTAGGACGGTGATATGTCAGTTACGCGCATGTGAAGATGCTGCAACACGCGAGGTACGAATATTTTTCTCAGGATACATTATAGATCAAGTGATTTGAAAAATTTATAGTAAACTAGAAACACTTTTATCGACAAATTCAAGAAACAAATGCTTCGAGCATCGTGGCGCTGCGAGACCGGGTCGCAAACATCGCGATTTCGAATCCCCGAATCTTTTTTACGCCCTCGACCATAATCATTCGAAATTGCAACGATCCCTTTTTGCAACTGTGGCCGCCTTTTTGCGAGCAAGCGGATCGGCTTTTTGCGCGAGCAGTTTTCCTAAGCCCTTAAGTGCTTTTTTGCGATCGCACGTTTGACATCGGGCAAGCATTTCACCTCGCCCGCGTCCGGTTCGAATCGGCCACGCCTGATTCGTTCCGCAACATCCGCCGGTGCTGGAAGGCGCGCAATCGGCCGTCATTATCGCGCTGAAACAGAAAAGTCCGACGGCCGGACAATGGGCCCCCCGACGGATGGCATTCTAATCTCGGCCCTTTCTTCGTTTTCAAGCCAACCGTGGCCTATCTATTCTCCGTCTAGGCTCGACGCCCAGTCTAGGGACAACTGGAGCGTAAACGCCCGGCATTTCGTTCGCAAATTATTGTCGCTATTTGCGCGCCGGGGTCAAAGGTTAAACGATCCTCGAGGAAGGCGCCGACACTTTGTTTCAGCTTGTCGTCCTTTTTTCCTCCGCCGCTTCTTCGAGACGCGGCTTTATTGAAGATCATTTGCATCGGAAAGGCGGAAGGGCAAAAGGGAATATTGCTTCGCGAGATATTGAAGAGCCGGTATTATATTTGATGGTCCTTCGAAGCGCCGGCCTTTTTGCTCTCCCGTCTTCTATTTTCCGCTCCTTCGTCCTCCGCTTTCTTTCCCATTATTGGAATATGAAATCTGATACGACTGTGGTAGCCTCTCGCGGAATTTCGAGCACATCTCCGTGCTCCCCCTGCGACACCGGGATTGCATTTTCACGACGCGACTCGAGCGCCCTTACCACGTGAAAAAAGAATTTAGCCTGGGCGGGAGGGGGTGCCCGGGGGAGGGGGGTCGACACGAATTTAGTCCCGTAAATTGATTACGTTTTATCGCGTACGCTTTGTCGGCCGGCCGTGCGCATGCGCGCTTACGTAAAGGTGAGTTGTCCAGCTTCTGGCCGGAGAGCCAGGTCGACGAACTCTTTTACGGTTCGTCGCGTGCGTTGTAAACTGATAACTCTACCCCCAAGAGTATCGGCGTAAGCCGCAACACGGGAGGTTAATACTTCATAAAACCGCCTCTGACTGTCAATGAAGTCGCGATGCCAACAGTGCTGTAAAGCGGGCCAATCTTTTTTACGACCATCGATTTTTGGCGTCATCGATTTTTGGCTCGATTTAATCGACAGTTTTTCGCGAAGACACGAGTCGCTTCGTTTTTCGGTAAATTTGTAAAAAGATAATCAACGTAGCAACAATCTTACTTTGCAAGTTATTGTTTCAAATGTAACCCGTTAACTTGCTTTCGAAAGCAACTTGTTATCTGTACCGTTATTTGTTGTCGAAAAATGTAACGCGTTACTCCGAAAAAAAGTTACGTCAATGTTATCATGAATCGAAAAATGTAACGTTCTTGAGTAACGCGTTACTCCTGATGTCTGGTAATAATCGTGATGATGATGATGACGATAATGGAAAAATGATCAAGTGGGAATAATCCGCGTTTTTATTTGAAAGTTGAAATAAGCTTTCGTTGCTCAAGCGAACGCTGTTTCAGATCTTGTACCTCTGAAACGGTGCTAACTTTAATGACAGGAAAGTTTGCCGAACCTTTTCGAACAATAATGAAGCATAATTTCAGACTCGACGATTTCGCAATTGTAAAATCATCGACCCTATCATTCCAGGGAATACTGCCGTCAAATTCCCGCGACGCGCTATTAATTTGTCCTTAACTCGACGCGCGACGGTGTTCGCGGAACTCCTTTTACGTAGATTAAATTGCACAAATCGGCGAGCGCATTTTCGGAATGTTTAGGGCAAGTTCGCGTCGAGGGTATTTGCTCAAAACGCATACTCCGTGTCACAAAATCGGCTCCCAAGCTGAACTTGATAATCTAATTCAACGAGATCGACTCGCGGACGTGTTTGCAAACAAAGCGACCGTCGAACGTATTCGCACGCACGTTTCGAGCTCGCGATTGGACCGCCTTTGATTGCAAAATCAATCATTTCGACGACCGAGGATTAAGCGATCGGCTTTTTCGCCGGGGCATTTTTCGCGCAAGCAAAAAGGCCATTACTCGCGACGAGTTAATTACCCGGGGAATTTATCGATTTCGCTCGAAGGACAACAGTCGCGGCTCGCTAACCGCCGAAGAGTTTGGAAGCTCCTCGTTCGGTAATCCTTGCTGAATCTGAGAGGATTTTCGTGGATTATTGCAGATTTTTGAGGATCTACCTGTTACGCCATCTGCGAATATTTTACCGGATTGCCTTAAGACTGAATACCTTGTTTAAAGCAAAGTGCCGCGTTCACGCAACGAGTTAGGAATTAAAAGAATATAAAAAAGGGGAGAGATGTTTCGAATAATTGTGGGAATGGAAACTGAGAATGATTTTGACGATTGTCTACACTGAGAAAAATATGTTAATATATTTGGTTGATTCAACCAAATATCAGGGTTGATATTTGACCAACTAAATATTTGGTTGAATCAACCAAATTTTCGTGGAATTTACCAAATGGACTCAGTAAATTACTAAATGACATGCGCAGACATAAAAAAATTAGTCTATGCGCAGGTGATTTAGTAACTGTAACTAAAGGAATTAAACCAAATGATTTAGTTGAATCTACCAAATCTTTTTTCTCAGTGTATGTATTGTATAGATGCTGCCTCCAGCGGAGATAACAAATTAATACCGGGCGAATCGATATATTTGTATGTAATGTATGTGTTACTTGTGTCCATGTGACAGACTTGTGTGTGCGATAGAATCGAGTAATGAGTTTATGATGGTAGATGGTAAATAAATAATTTCATAATACTACAAACAGAACCATGTTTTGTTGAAACATGTAACCTACATCGTAACTCAGGTATGGTTAAGTTAGTGTTCCTAACTACGAGGTTCAAGTAGTTTCTTTGTCCCCTACTTTGGAATGTGTTAAGGAGGAACACATGGATACCTCAGTTTGTTCAACTAGCGGATAGTATCGTGGCATATAATTAGATGAAGGTTAACTAAGTCATCCTGTTATGCCAACATGACTACATCTGCATGCAAAATTCAATTCATCCGAACTGCAAGATCTATTATCCAGATATATTTATAAAAATCCAACATTGAACTTTATGAGTTAGATCGTTTTTTATCCATGACTATTATTGTGATATTCAACTGCATTTAATGTTTTTTCGAAAAATTCTTCAAAAGTAAAAATTTTCAGTTAATAATAAGTGGATTATTCGCATGATAAGAACATTTCAGTTAATACAAAATCAATCCAATATTTATGACAATAACCCTCTTAATATAAATCGACTTTCCGTGAGTGTAGGTAAGTGAATTTTTGAGGTTGCTTAAGAAACTTCTCAAAGTTCGACGAATTCATAATAATTTTTGGATTTTAACATTAAATTATGTTACTTTTTCTAAAAAATAAAATGCTACGAAACCGTCCCAAGCTTGTCAACAGTTTGAACGGTTCTTAAAGAGTCGGGACAATTCATAAATTAAAAAATCTTTACATCTGTACGAACAGTGCAGATGTTTGCCTAGTTCAGTTGTTCGAACACGTTCGAACTTGGCTGATTGGAAGACCCACTTCTCCTAATTTTCATATCTTTTCCCTCACCGCATCCTAACAGAACCAACCGAATTATAAGTCTCACACAATCGATCGCACGCGTTCTTTGTCCAATTCTTTGACACGTTCTTCCCTCCCCTCAAAAAAAAAAAAAAGAAAGAATTATCCCGAAGAGTGCGAGCTTCGGTCGGCCAACTTATTCATTAGCGAAACAGAAGCGAGCGAAACCACGGTGGTTCATCGCCGGCGCCCTTTAATTAGCGGCGCGCTATTCCGCGCGCGCGGCCCGGCGACAGTTGCCGATTCCCTTCGCGTCCCACGGCGACGTGAATGCAAAATCTTGCAAACTCGGCTGCGCCGAGTGCGGCAAACGAGCCAAAGGCAAAGCTCCCGGGCTCGCGGCGCTCGCGCCCGCTGAATTAACGTCCAGCTTTTACGGCTCCGCAAAGTTTCCGCCCGTCGCGAGAGACATTTTTTATTCCTAACGAGAATTCATGCGCCAAGGAAAAGGATTTGCCGATCCGACAAAAGTTGCTAATGATATGGCAACGAAGAGACGGTCGCACCTCGCCCCCTCCCCCCCTGCGTTCACCCGCCGTGGGTTTTTTATCAAAGTTGACGCTGGAAAAGTGCCGCGCGGATCGATAACGCGTCTGAAGACGCCGCTAACGAGGCTATGAATTATAAACAATCCTTCCGGCGAATCGGATAATCGGATCGACAAGTTTTCGGCCCGTCTTGGTGTCATTTCGCTCGCGCGACTCTCAATTAATGACGGGGTTCCTTCTTCGCAATTAAGCAAAATGGTCGCTTCCATCCATGTCCGATGCTTTACCGCGCGATTAACAGCGAAATTCGTAATTGTCTGTTTGCCGCGACGAAACTAACGACCCGTTCCGCGGCGAAACTTCATTAAAGTGCTCCCGACGTATGACGCGCCAGTCGTAAATCTTCGGCCGAGTTTCCGGAGGAAAAAGCGTCTTTATTAGAGCGACGTAAACCACGCGCTTAAGCGAATTCTTCAGAAGTTGGCCGGTCGATTTTTGAAAAGCCCGCCGTCCGCGCGAACCACGGACTAGACGGCTTTGAGCAGAGTCGCGTCGTTTGACAAAAAGGCGGCCCCGCCGCAGTGCGCGGCGCTGCGGTCGGAAAAAGGCGCGGGTTCAAACGAACGGCGAAACAAAAGCGGTCGAAGTCAGTTGGCCCGCGGTTTTCGCGCGCGGCCGAATCGTTATCGAACGGTTGCGGATTTCGGGGATGGAAGGGTTATTTGCTTTGGCGACTGATCACCGAGTCTGTCGGGCGATTATTTGCCAATCGGCCGATTGACGTTTGTCGACCTTGTTGACCTTTGCCAAGCTTTTGCTTTGCGTGAGTTTGGCTGTTGGCGAAAATTTATACGCGAATCGGTTGTTGTAACGCAACAAGTGGATTATTGTGTGGACCAATTTTTTTTACGTTTACTTTTCGGCTTTCTGTTCTTACTGTGCTATTTTTCCCATTTTGAATTTTATGTTTTTTAGATTTGTCGATAGATTAGGACGAGGATTGTTTTGGTAATGAATTATGATCAAATCACTAGAAAAAGGAGTTTCTTGCAAACTATTTGAATTAAGATGTTTAGTAATTTTAAAGTACTTAAAATAAGAAATTTCACCAGAATAAGTAGTTTAAAACTACTAAACTTCTTAATTTAAGTAGTTTATAAGAGACTTCTTTTTGTAGTGATGTAAATTAATGAACCTAGCTTAATGTAGATGATATATTCAACGCTATAATCAAATAATGTATAATGCTGATGCGAGATCAGAAAGCCAAGTGAAAGAGAAATTATGATTACCGCGAAATATTGAAGGCAATAGTTTAAAAGTAAATGAGTTACTATTTAGATATTGCATAAACTGCATCAATTTCTTTTATAAGTTTTTATAGATTTTATAAATACAATATTTTTTGCAACTTTAAAATTTATACTGAAAATAATTATATTAATAGAAAATCACTACTACCGGTAAAATTCACTGGAACAAATATGAAAATTAGAAATTCTCTTTTTCCTTTACTTTTTCAATTAGAAATTCACCTTTTCTTATCAAAAAATATTTGAAACTAGAAATCGTTGGAAAAGAAAATTGCAAATGAATTCGATTTCGCAAAAATGTTATTCGTCTGAAACGTAATAATAATTACACGATTCAATTATTTAATCATATAGTTAAAATTATTACTCCGAAAAAAGAAATCGTTGAAAGTATTGCTCGATAAAATTATAAAACTGGCGGAGTATTAAATATGACAGTTGTATTACACGAAAATCTCTGGAGGGAAGGACTCAATATCGATACTGTTTCGTTCGCCGAAGGAGAGGATCTTATTCTCGCGTCGATGCTAAGACAGATATCGGCGCTCTTCGAATATTACGTCACGCGACAAGAATTTGTATTAACAGACAAAGAAGCGTTTCAGCGCTTCGACGAATCGGCCGTAAAGATGAGTTATGTGCTCGTTTTTCCACCGTTTTGACACGACCGCGGCTTATTACGCCAGGGAAAACGACGGCGTAATGAAGTGAAACGAGCGAGCGTTTTTAATTGTACGCCGTAAATCGATGAAAATAGAAAAAATTTTAAATAGCGAATTATCGAATGGAACATAACATTTTGATTGTTTGAAAAAATCGATTAAAAGTGAATAAGAGTTTCACGATGCAATTTAGCGTTTTGATCTCTAATACATTAATTCAGTAAAACATTTTTATTACTGAAAATGTTTAAAATTCGACCGTTATTGTATGCATAAGCCTATGCGACAAAAAAGTATCAAGCATTGTTCATTATTTTTTCATACGCCAGTTTCGCTCAGAATCTATACCAAATTGGTGTAAACGCCCTGCAAATGCGAATGTAATCGAACTTGGCAAATGAAAATGGAGAATGGCTTATTCCTGCTTTCGCAGGAATACTATACGCAGAGAGAAAAAATTTTGGACTTTTATTATGAAAAATGTTAAAAGAGTGTCAGACTGTACTTAATGTCACGTCTTATTATCAATGTTCTCAAAATTAATGTGAATCATTGTAAAATTTAAAATTAAGATTTCGAGCAAAATGGGTATAAGGTAGCATGTATCAAATTAGTGAATATGATTTAAAATTTTGATATCAACGCTCGAAGATCTTCCCTTTTTCAGTAAAACATTAAAATATACAAAAATTTTATTTACTGATATTTTCGTTAAATTTGTTTACCTTATATTCTATTAATGAGCATATTTCTCGCTCACTAATACAATTTGTTTTACTGATACAGATTTGATAGTCTCCCTGATAACTCACAAATGAATATCCTTAATTAAGTTCCAGATTCGGTCGTTGCCGTTTCATAATATTTGCTTCATTTGGCCAAACTTTGCGGCAAACGCAGGAGGGTTAGTGGAACTAGCTGCATAATCATTTTCTGAAGCATAGTTCAACTAATGTTAACAATAACTTTCAACTCATTCCGTGAAATATTTATTTTCAAGGATACTACATTGTTTGCAGTTATTTACAGTTACTAATAGAGAAATCAAGTTGCGGTAATAAATTGAAGCATAACTGTTACAATATTCTCCAGAATGTTCGACAAAGTTGTCGATTAACCTGCCATCTAAATTGCCTTCACATTTTCCTACGCTTTCTTTCGTATAGAAATTTTCTCCATACAAAATGGAAAGCAAATTTTTTCTTTTTTATTTTCAGTACAATGTTTGTACAGCAACTGATAATGATTTTATTCAAATTTCTTTTAAGTTCGATGTCACTAATGAAAAAAATAACATTGAACATTTCATAAACGTGGAAACATGTATCTTTTGTCAGTTATTTTCGAATTCGGTCGGAAATATTACTGATACTACTAATTTGATAAAAACGTTAATCTATCTTTTCATTTTGCGCGGCAGAATGGTTCGCCACGAACTGTTAGCTCCAGTTATAGACACTCAATTTTCGGAATTAAGCTGCGAACCGTTTTATCTTCAATTTTACAAACTCCAGCTCTTCGATAACTTAAAATTAATAGCGACCCTTTACACTCGAAACTCTTAACTATCAGCGAAAATTATAAGTTATGCTTACGATCGTAATAAAACATAGAATTAAAAAAAATATAATTACGCTAGAAGAAGTATTAAGTGTTTAAAAGTTAATCAACGAACATTCAGAGATGCAGAAAATAAGAAATGTATTGAAATGCTTTCGTTGGCAAAAATAATTTTCACATTCGCAATGGGTAACATTCGAATGGAATCGATGTAAAATTTTATTGATTGGATATTTTAGATAAAATTGTATAACTCTGAAGTCAAAACGAGAATTGTAATTGATATGCTTATATTTCAATAAATTTCGATCTTATTATAAATTTATCAAGCTCACTAAAATAATACATACGATGTCATAACTTTATGTAATGACGAATTTCATTAAATTAAATTTCAACCAAAAAAAAGTCTAGTGACGTAATATAGACATCCATTCATAACTAGCTTAGACAACCCGAAAAACCGTCGACTTTTTTCCCAGCGCAAGATGATTTGTCAGTCAGTTTTCGCGAAAATGGAAAAACCATCGCTCGCCCGGGCTGACGTTGCATTATGATTATTTTTCGGTCACGTCGATCCCAGCGCGATTGTAAATAAATTTTCGATGAAGGATGGAACAGAAGGAATCAATATGCGAGCCAATAAATCACTGCCGCGAGATTCAAGTTTGTTCGAATGCCTCTGTCGCGGACGTGAGTGGAATTCGCGCCCCCCCCCCCCACCCCCCTCTTCCGTCATCCGACTCTGTTGAAAATTTTCCGGCAAAAATTAGCGACTCGTTCTTGATTAAGAGATAGAAGTAAAGCCGGCCGGGGACAATTTTCATTTCGTCATCCCGTAGGCAAACACGCGGCCAACTTTCGCGTTTTCTTAGCGTCGGGCTGGACCGATTAATTATTTTCGTTGCCAGTCCCCTCCCCGCCCGCGCGTCCAAACGAGCCTGGCGCTCTAATTGAAAACGTTGTAATTGGCCGGACTCGATAGTGCGGCGGCTTTGAGAAAATTTTCATTTGACACGTTATTTGCGTATTATGGCTTGTCGAACACTTGACGTTTAATTAATACCGCCTAAAATATACGAAACGATTTGAAGCATCGTAATAAAGTCACGCGAAAAACCGAGGCAATTTGGCTTCGATTCAAGTCCCTCGTGTTTGGATTCGTCGTTGTATCGAGTTTTATGAAATTCGGCTGATCGCGTCTTATGAGGCGCTTTGGATTGAATTGAACGCGGTTTTCAGTGTATTTATTCGGATTCGTTTAAAGTTTCGGCCCATTTTAAAATGACATTTCAACTGACAATGGCTGAAATTAACGTAAAATATGTGTTCTTCTTATTTTATTCTTAATTTTTCTTATTCTTGATTTTACTACTTCAAAGTAAAAACTATTAAATTCTCATTTAAGTCTGAGGTTTTTACGAATAATACGATTATTATTATTATTATTATTATTATTAATATTATTATTATTTCAATACTATAATAATAATCTCGTTATGATCATTGCAGTCAACATCTCGTCATAGTCGACCTTACAATCCTCACAGTATATTTTTCCGATTATTATCGGCGTATTGGAAACGACTCGGATACATTGCATCACTGCCCAGTAATGCTAACTCCAAACGAAATGCACATTGCCCGATGCAATCTGCTAGAAAAGTATCAAGAAACAAGCCCTGCTTTTCCAATCATCATACAGCAATTCAATCAATTCAATTCGAAAATATTTGCACAGTTTCCGGCGCTGTTTGTACGATTATGCGGATCGATGACTGTCCAAACTTGGTTGCAATCCGGAATTCGGCTCTTACGTAAACATCGCGCCGTCGTTTTTGCCGCGGTCAGTTGCTTTCCGGGACGTTCGATCGTCCAAGAAACGGCGGGCTATTCGACGAAATTTCGGCACGGCGGGAAATTCGACGAGCGAGATGGAAATTCAAATTAGCCGCCAAACTGAGTAGCCTCGGTTTTCCACGAGCACTCGCAGTTGCGTCGGTCGGACACGGGGGGGGGGGGGGGGGGGGTGACAGGAAGCTATAGATACCATTTTAATACGTGGCTTCTTATTTTACCTTGAAAAACGAATGATTGGTGGCGCTGCGTGTACTTGGAGACCATAGAAAATGTAGACATAACCTCACAATTTTTAAACGAAATGATCGACATCATTTAAATTTATGAGGTTATGTTTATTTTGTATGGTCGCAAGGTACACGCAGCGCCACCACGATATAATTGTGTAAAGGTGAAATAAGAAGCCACGTTTATTTTCTCGTGGCACCCCTCTGGTCGGACGTTTTTGCCGTGATTCGCGCGGGGCGAATCGGCGGAAATACGGGGCGCTGGAAAAAGATGGCGCAACGGTAAGCAGTCTTCGTGGGAATGAAGCGGGGCTCGAAACAAAGCCGCAGAAGCCGACTGCCGGGCGAAATTTAACACCGCGCGGTGCCTCCCCGTGAGCCGCGCTGCGAAAACGACGCAACCTTGCCGAGCGGATAGACAAAGACAAAGGGACGGAGTTGCGGCGAAGAATTTAAATAATTGACGATTCAATGAACGCGCGGTATTTGCGCCGCGGTTTAAAATATCCGGCGAGCGCGCAATCCGCAAATATTTGCTTTATAAATATTCAGGCATTTACGGATTGTATAATGGCGCGCGGTAACAATCAATAGCGCCAACTAATAATGACTTAATCAGACCCGGCCGCGACTCGATCCGCTGTATCTTTGCGTTTGACGAAAGTTTAATTGTACACCGCGGTGTTTCGAAGGATAAGCACGGCGGATCGAGCGAGTCGTGTCGCACTTGTCGGAATATCAATGTCCTGAATACATGAATGTCACTGCTCCCACGGAAGTCGAAGTTCCATCTTAATGTCTTCGGATTAAAGCCATCGACTGTTCGGTGAAAGGGGTTTCGGTGTTTTTGAAATTCTTATCAAAGAGAATCAAGTTGGCGCGACTACGAAGACCGAAAATTTAACAAAGTTCGATTGAGTATGAACAAATTAAAGTTCAAACAAATCGAATTCGATCTTCGAACATGTTTGATTTTAAAATCGATTTCAATTAACGATCATTCATCCTTAAAACTTTTTTGAACTCTAATTAAAAATTTTTAATTCTCCGATTTGGTCTCGAAATTTGGGAATGGAAAATAGTGTTTCGAGGGTTTTCAATTAATTATAAGTCCACTTAGATCATCAAGTAGATTTAAACTTGTCGAAAATTGAAATTAAAAACCGTTCAACCGGATTTTCCTTTCATCTATCCTAAAAATCGTGACGACGCATCGCTTAACCCGAGTGAACTTCGTTCGCGATTAGAACTGTCGAATTCGTGTAAAAAGACATCGGAGCTTATGATCAATCAACAACAATCGTGCCGACAATCTCCCGCGCATAAATTACAGTCGACGTCGAACAAAACAATCGGCATGGATCAGCGGCTTCTGACGGAGCCCGAGTGTTTTATCGCGCGGACCTTTATCCCAAGCATTTCGACTGTGAAACCAATTACCAGACTTTAGGATTGAAGTGCGATCGAAATATAATTATTAGTTCGTTTTGTTTGTTAACGCGAAGGACGTTGGACGTGGAATGATCGACGTTTGTTCTGTCAGCGTTAATGGGATTAATGATTTTCACGGAAAATAGCACCGATTGCCAATTTTTCGTTGATAATTAACTCCTAAACGACGGTGAGCGAACTTGTCTTGAAATTTTGCAAATGTGTTTTTACATATGGATGGTTCTATACATCGAATACATGCCATATGAACTATGTACAGATTCCATAATGTTCTCTATTTATGGCAGGGGTGTGCGATACTTCGATCTTTAAAATCGAGAAAAATAATATGATACTCGAACGATAAAGTTAAAGAATAATATGTAAAAGTCTTAAATTATTCCCAAATCTCGATATCAGTCGAGATTTCGATCTCGATGCATATTGAGATTCTGTCGAAACTTGCAAAGTCGAGATTTTAAAAACGGAGAAGCAAGATATCTCGATTCGAAATATATCGCTTAGTCCAATATCGTCAAAACTCGATATTGGTAAACTCGATTTTTCAGTACCTCGCACACCCCTAATTAATGGATAATGTGAACCATATTCGATACGTGGACCATATCGATGGCTGGGAAGAAAAACCCATATTTTCAAACTGGCAATGAAGAACCCCCATTTTCAAACTGGCAATGAAAAACCCCCATTCTCAAATTGGCAACGAAGAACCTCCATTCTTAAATTGGCAACGAAGAACCCCCAATCCGTATTCATTGCCAGTGTGAGAATGGGGGTTTTTCATTGCCAGTTTGAGAATGGGGGTTCTTCATTGCCAGTTTGAGAATGGGGGTTTTTCTTCCCAGCCATCGATATATAAAAATTTTTGCACTGACAGACATAAATATTTCTTAAGTTTGGAAATTATATTCAATTTGTTTTCTAAATGACGCAAATATATATTTTTAATATGAATGTTTGCAAATCTATATTGAATAACAAATAAATCCGAATTCGATAAATTGCACTCGACTTGAAGGCTGAAGTATCGCGCGAATCGTAACAACCATTCTATACAACTTATCAGAACGCTTATTCAACGAAATCTGTTTTACCGGTTGGCCAGCGTGAACGCCTCCTTAAGACTCGCTTCTTTATCACCGCGTACCGGCGTTTGGACCCCGCCTCACGGACACGCAACGAATGATCTATGTTGTGGCAGAAGCCGCGCCGAGGGCGCGGCTGAGTAATAATAATTTATCTTTTAAATATTATTCTTCATGCGCGCCACGAGATGGCGCTGATAATACGCAATTTGTATGTAATTTTAATGTCTCGCCGGCGAGGTTGTGCCGTACTTCGTCAACGATCTTCAAACTTTGCAGTGAATGAAACCTTTATTCAACAAAAGTTCGTCGAATTTTGAATTCCGAGTTAAAGTTTTCAATTGGAAATAAAAAATGTGTGTCGGTAGTTTGCAATTTATTTATTGCGAAGTAAATTGAAATTTGGTTTTGTGAAGAATTTCGAAATTTGAGTCTAGAAACATTTAATATTTTTCTATCAATCATGTTTTAATGAATTGAAGTAATAATTTTGGTTTTTAATTAATGAACATCAGTGAAGTCGTTTCAATTTGTTGATAAAAAAACGTATAGCAAACTTCCTGCTCATATCGAATTTATATTTTCAAAATTATACAAACTAAATATAAACACTACAAAAATTGAATAATTAATAATAGTACTTGAATAAGGTTGTCTATATTGTGAGGGGGGGGGGAGGGGGTACTAATACACCACATCATTTACATGGGCGTATAAGCACCGCTTGGCCTATACACAACGATATTATAATCGTCGCAAAGTCCGGATTTCTCGGCGCTGCGAATAACGGCAGAATTTAATTCCTAAATCGAGCGGAGGGAGCGTTGTACATTGTGATTAGAAGTGCTAACTAATTACAATTCTACCACACATTACGGGTAGCCTGGGTCACGAATAATGCCGAATCATTGTGATTAGATTAGAAATTAGTAAATTATGGGCTAGTTCGAATTTCATTAACACAATGGCCACTATTATTGACGTTGTTGAGCATCATCTTCATTAGTTACATACATTTTATTGCTGATTTTCATGACGCACATAAGTTTGCAACATCTTTTCGTAACGTATTTCAAATTCGTTCATTCTTGAATTTAGAGAGTCACATTTCCAGTGAAAAAAGTAAAGGGAAATCTTTCGCTGAAAAATGTTCTTAAGACAAAATTGTTTGGAATTAGAATACATTTTATATATTCTAATAATCTATAAAAAAAGTGCGAAAACAAATTGAAAAAATTTGTTTGATAAAATAATTGAAATGATTTCACGTTGGCAAATATTTAGATTGATTAATATATTGGCAAATGAGTGGTAAAATGAGTAAAAATAATAATAAATAAAATTATGAACGAGATGTAAAAATAAACGTCATCGGTGAAAATGAAGAAACGCAATGCCGCAACAAGCGTCAATTTCGATCGAAAGAAATGATATTACGATTCCCTAATCACAGCGCCCACAGCTATTCACGATTAATGCCCCGGACTACTGTTTTCCGCCGATAATCGCAGGGCATTAGCGTGGATATAATTTATTGCAGAAATGTTTTCTCCCGGGAAATGCGAATGATTAAATTATGCGCGGCATTACAGAGCGGCGTCGATTTCGACACGGCCTAGGCGGATTGCCGCGCGGCAATCTCTTTCCATCGATCGAATTAAAGTATCTGCGAAAGCTCGCTTTTTGTTTGGCAATCCGCAGGAAATATCGCCTAAGCCGTCGTTCATCAATATTCGGGGCCGAATCCGAGATCGTCCGGATGTCGCGCGGTGAAACCTATAAATTCCGACGACAAAAACGGAAGGAAAAGTGGCGCCGTTCACCGCCGAAAGAATCGCCAATTTAAACGGCCTCGCACTTTTAACGCTTAACAAATTTCGATTGAGTTAGTTATGGACGTCGTTTCCGCCGTCATTCTTTGACTGATCGTTGCAAGTGAAAATAAAGTGTTTGTGTTTATGGTCTTACGTATATATATGATATTTTTGTATACAACTATGAATAAAATATAGTTATTATGTATTAAGAGTTCTTCTAATATATATATATGGTATATATATATATGGTTTCATGTATATGATAGTTTTTTTTATCTTTGGTCAAACGAAATGAACGTCGAATATTTATGATTATATATAGCTAGTACACAACTAAAAATGACATATAGGTACAATATAAATTTTGGTCCAATAAAATGGGTATCAAAAATGTATGGTTCATATGTTATCGACAAATATATGACATATTATATGAATTCAATACATTGAAAACATGTAATAATAAATGAATATATTCCAAATATATACATCCATCATATACTATTAATTAGCAACTTATCGCGCATACACTGTAAAAAAATTACATATTACATGCCACAGCATGTAATATTACAGGCAAAGTGTAGTATTTCCGACTGACACGAAAAAATACATTCTGAGTGTAAATCAGCTGTCATGGCGGATATTGTAAAGACACTACGTTTTACACTCGTCATGTAAAATTACATGATTATCACGATATACATTCCATTTACATTCGGCATGTAATATTCTCCATTAAGATTGTGATATCACATACCAAATGTAATTTCACATTATATTTAACGTAATTTAACATGTAATTTTACATTCTATTTTTACAGTGTACAAAATATTTAGAAAAATACACCCTCCAACGCAACTCGCTATCGAACCAAATAACGGACGAAATTTCGCTAAGTAGATTCCCTTTAACAAGTCAATGGAAGAGCTTTGTTCGTCGCGTCCCTTTGTCGAAAAATATTTGGCCGTTTTTTTAAGAAGATAATGGCCGATCGAAGTTGAATAACGCCACGTTGAAAATGATTTTTGCCCAGCCAAGTTGAAGTTATCGAAAGTACGAGATAGCGGCGCAACTGCATTATTCGCGTTGAACAATGGCATTGTTTCGAAGGGCCGCCAAACAAGTGATAAGCTACGGAGGTGTATCGGCGCGAGTACAATACCTGTTGTAATGGCCTGCGTAACGAATAATCTAACTCATACGGCAGCGCCGCTACAGTCGGCCCAGAGATTTGCGCGAAAACGCGCGAAACTCCGCGCACAATGACGTGCATTATTCGAATATCCGAACCGCGGCTTTTTTCCAAGTGTCGCGCCTATTTATGCTCGCGGCCCATTCACCGCGTTTCGGTTTCAAATGCTCGCAGCGGTGAAACAAAACGTGACACCGTTTCTGACCCGCTTTGTTCGTAAAACGTCCGGTTACGCGTGGTGGAAAGAAGATCGAAAGCTGAAGTTTAACTACAATCAAGCCGCAAAGTTTATCGGTGTACATTCCGAAGCGAATCCGTATCTCTGGAATATATTTCAGGCTTCAAACGAAAAGTCTACTTTGTTAATCGTGCGATTCAGGTTTCCAATGTTTTTTTTTTGGAAAATTAAATACACATCATTTTACATGATCGATAATAATAAATTATTATTTTATTTTTGTAAATGTGAATATATAGCTATTTTTGTCAATTCGTTCGAGAGAGTATCATTGTTTGTGATTAGGAAAATTTATCGATTTCAATTTCAATTATTAAATAATATATTGGGAACTTAGAAAACATTTCCATTCTGTCCTTATATCAACAGTATCTCATTTTATAATTTTTAGTACCATAAAAAAATGCGACGAATCGAGACACTTTTTAACATACATTTATGTAATGTATTGTTTATATTGTAAATATTGCCAATCGATAATTAATTTGTTGATAGTTTCGGTGGTAGACTTATAAAACATTTTTCAGATGTTAATAAACGATTAAAGATAAATTCGAATCACAAGCGCAAGAGCTTAATTGCGGTTGTTGCAAAAGCACGCCCCTTGTGCATCAAAGCAAACAGAATCAGAGGAACAGAATTTCATTATTGGCATAGCCTTCGGCATCTATGAAATATATAAGGGACGATTTTCTGGATGCTTCTATCGCTTGACATAACTTCCAATGTAGCTTTATTTTCGCAAATGTCGGCTTACTGTAAATATTTGACAGTGGCATATCGAAAGTAATCCGATCTCGATATTTTTCCGAAAATAATCGACGATTTTCGATTTGTTCATTCATACACGATTCATAAAAACAAAATTTTTATCGTATTAACGACTGATAATTTTTGCGAAAAAAGTCAAGTTTTTAGTTCAATCAACAAAAATATTTTTTTCTTCACTCGGATTCTTTATAAAAATTATTTTTCGAACTTCGTCTATTACACTTTAATAAACTGTACGACAGTTTTTAATACTCCTAATGTGTTGAAATAGACAACATTGCTACTCGATTTAGCAGCATAATTTCCAAAGTAAACATTCTATACCACTGTCAGTTTGTGTCTAATCCGACAAAAATGAACCTCCGCAGATACCTTCGCGTGGATAAACGCGGCTGCGTAATTGAGCGTGCGAAATCGCGATTTCATCCGAAGACATGCCGCGTAAACAAGCGTCGCCGAAGAGCAGTCGCCTTTTTGCCGCAATTATCACGAAAATAAAAGCGAGCTCGTCGCTTTCATTTTTCGTAACGTTCTCTCATTTTTTCCCCCAACTTTTTGCATCTCTCTTTCTCGCCACTTTCATTTCAACTGCATTATTCCAGCGCGGTTGAAAAACGTACGGGAAATTCGGCAAAAATTACGGTCAATTGCAAAAATGAGTGCATTATCGCGTAATAACATCGCGTTTATTGCGCCAGCTCATTGCGATCGGCGATAGCGCGCAATCATAATGCAATCGCATATTTGTCCCGCGTAATTAGGACGTTTGTCTCTGCGTACGCTTGCCCCCGCGCAGCTATTGCTCCGGTCGGAATCGTTATTTTCACGCCCGATCGAACTGGGTTCACGACTCTTTTCTTCGTCGACTCGCACGTGGGAAGACAACGATGACCGGAAGATCGGTTCGGCATGACGTTTACGGTCGCGAACATTAATGCCTCGATTCTTTGCGAAATCGGCTTTCTAGTTCGTGTTATATTAGTCCATTTTTGTTTGCGTTTGGTTTTAAAGAATCGGCTAATTTTGAAGATACTTGGTAGAATGTATCAATAGAATCAGATCAAAGCAATCCATGTAAAAAGGAACTATACTTCATGTACACGTTATGTATGTAGCCAAACATATAGCATACATGTGCTTCTCATCATATATGTTAACATATATGCAACCAGATATACAACATGTTTTCATACATGACAACCATATACGTTCAATACATAGGGGACATATGTCAGCCATATGAGTATACATATATTTTTACATGGAGGTAGAGTTTAGAACTTGGATGAATTAAAAAGTCGCCATATCTGAAGTTATATATTTTTTTTTACTTTTGAAAATATCGTCTGGTAAAAATAAAAATTTACATTTTTTCAATAAAAAGCTACTGTCTCTGGCATTCGCACCTCGTACTTTTTTCAAGTCCACGTGGCACTTTACCACGTGGCAAACTTGACGTCGATTTTCTTTCATTAAATCAAAATATTTTATCGCAGTTTTAATATCCAAGCTGTTTCATGTCCAAACTTCTATTCAGTATACATTTTGGGTCAATGACCTTTTCTTTCTTTTACTTTCTCAAAACTCAAGAAACTCTTCCGGTTGTACAAACAAAAAAGTTGATTGGCGTAATCAAATATTATTTTCATTGTAGAAACACAGGACATTCTTTAAGGGCAGTGTAAGCAGCGTAACAAAAAATAACGCGACGTGACACGCTCGTACATTTCGCATGCGAGACCCAGAGTAAAAAAGTCAGTCGTGCGAAAATTTGTCCGGATAATTACGCTGCATGTGGACGGGACATTGTTATGCCACGTAAATTTTTTCTTTTTTTTTTTTCGTCGCCCGACAAGAAACACCGAAGTGACGTAAGAAGCAACGCGATTTCGCTCAAGTTGGACGAGCATCCTGCCGGGGCTTTTATTAAATCGAAGCAGATCGACGAAATGGCAAAAGTTGCCGTCGTCGATGCTTCGGATCCGTACTTAAGGCTCCGAGGCTCACCATCGCGCGCAGCTGGCGTTATCTCCTCGATTGCGATTGAGAGATACCGAACGATACACGTGTTAAAGCACGACGTAGTTACAACGAACATCAATGCCGGGATCCTGCCACTTTGGCTCGTGAAATGTCACAGGCCTTGCGAAAGAACTTGGCGATATAAATGGGCTGGCTTTTCACCAACCATGTAACCTAGTAACAAGCTTGACGAAAATTGTGTCGTGTGTTTCGGAGGCAGTTTCGTCCGAAGGATATGCCAGTCATTCGTCCGTGCGTTGGTTTTTATATTGTTCGCACTTTTGTGCAAATTTTGAATGTCTAACACTGCGTCTAATAATATTGCGTCTTTCGAAAAAGTTAATCGATTTAAAGGCAAAATGATTAATTTTTTCTCTCTCTTTTTATGAAAGTCTAAATTAAATTTAGACTTTTAGTCACTGTCCTTAGATTCCCATACCATGCATTTCTCTTCAAGCGAGAAATCGATTCCACTTTCGTTGTTCCAATTGTGTATCTTAGAGATGGTAATCCTCGTAATTTCTTTACCATACCATGTCAAACTGTTTATCTCGGCGTAGTCATAAAACAAAGAGAGGGAAAAAAAAGTGTCCACCTCGTGTTTTATTAGACTTTCGCGGATGCAATTTTTCAGCCCGACGTAAACCGAAAACTGTTAAGCATTTCGGCGAGACGATTTACGTGGTCGCGAGGCAATTCTTTTCCATCGAATTCCTTCGACCGGGCGCGCCGTCTTCCTGTCCAATCATAATTTCTCAAATTCTACATGGCGAACAATTTTTTACGACTGCCGAGAAATGTTCCCTGTCATGTTGCTTGTTCTCGAGGAATATGCACAGCATGTGTGCCGCAATGCATTATATTGGGCTGCCTTCTCGGACGACTGTTTACGTCACGGGATACGCGTTATTAGATACCTAAATGTGATTCATGATTCGCGCGCTGAAATTCTCGAGTTTGGGGACGACGCGCGCCGAGATAAGATAATCAGTGATATCCGACGTTTTGCGGACGAGGGGCTTGATCTGTTGTGCCGAACACCAATGTTCGACCGATCGAGCGTGAACGTTTTAAACGACCGCAACGAGGAATAATAACCGAGCAAAAAGTCAGACCTTATGAATAATAAAAGATACAAAAATTGGTGAAAATTTTAAGTTATGTTTTGAATTCGATTAAAATTTGTATAAGACCCTTACTGGGTAAATTTTAATTTTACATTTTTGTTTCACTTACAAATCGACAATTACGTATGAAACGAGAGAAAAACGTTGCAATAAAAACCTTTTCATTACAATTTTACAATGAAATTAAAAATGAAAATTAAAACATCAAGCGTCAGATTATTTGGACGTTTAATTAACTCACGGTAAACAGTTTCTGCTTGGCGAAAAAAAGGCGGCGATGTTTTAATAAATCAAAAGTTTCATTTCACCGAAACGATGCATCACTCAAGTTCTGGTACCCAAACACTTCTCACGAGTACTCACCTGTAACAAAAAAGTTGGAATTGAGTGATTACTCGGAATCGAAAATAATAACAGTGATTAACAAAGTAACATAAGGCTGCGTTCAAGTTTGAAAATGATTTTTGAATGTATGATAAAGGCCGGTCGATAAGTAGGTTATATGAACCTAAATAATAGTAAATTGATCAATACTGAGGTTAATACACGAAAAAGATATTCTGAAGACGTTGCCAATGTATGTGGATGGTTTCTCCGCGATCATACCATAGAGAAAAGTGTGCGGATTCGTTAATGGTCAGCTTGGGACGTTGACTTACGATAATGAGCATGCGTACGTGAAGGATCGGGGGGCTAAGGTTCGTCCGTACTACTCGTTTGCCCCGGCACTAGAAAAGCACGCGCGTATCAATATTATTATACGCGATAAGTCACTGACAGCCTAATTGTACGTTCACTGCCGCGTACACGAAAACGGGAAATATCCTTAATGAGATCTCGAGAACATCGCGGGTTAAAGGCCCGCAAACTTTGCACGCACGGAAAACCACCACCAGTTTTCGTATAGCACTTAACAAACAACTTGGTTGACCGAACAAACTATTTTATCTGGGTGATTCTTCAAACCTTACAAACTAGTCTAGGGTTTTATTCATATCTTTTAATAAGTCTGGGAGAATCTTGCTTGCTGTTTGAATTCTCATTTTTTGTTTCTTTTTTTGAACACACCAACTGTCAAAAATGTTGAAGTGGATGAAAATACTTTCGTAGTATCCCAATGGGAAAAGTACAAATGGGCCAAGACTCTCACTGAACCGACGACAGAGTTGCCAGAGTTGGCAAAATTTATGAAACTGTATTGGACCAGTATTCTAACAGTACTGGAGTGATAACATCGGGCCAGTGTTGGCTTTTTTTACCTCGCCCTTTGAAAGACCAGACCGTGCCAGAGTTGTCCTTTAGTTTTGCCAAGGCTTATTCGATTCGTGTTGTAAAACGTAGTCGAGCCAGCACAGTCCCAAGCTTGGCTGCCAGAGTCTGGCAGCCAGTAATG
>JABFOV010001800.1:0-23021 GCA_022817685.1 Aradophagus sp. ZL-2020 | reverse complement strand
GGTTCTGGTACTGGCACTTTGGCTGATCGCTCGAATCGCACAAACCTATATTACTCATACTCTGTTCGAGGCACGACACATTTCGATTGTCTTTGTACAAGCAACGCTCTTGGTGAACATTTTTCCTCCACGATGGCATCCTCACGCGACACCCCGCGTCTTTGTAGCAACAGTCCACGAGATCCGATGAGTCGTGACGTAAATCAGTCGGCTGATGCTCTTCCTCGAGGTGAGGACGGAATTGGCATCTAAAAATAAAATATTGAATATGGGAGTTTAAAATTAATTCTCAGTAAGAACAGCTTCCTGCGGTGAAAGTAAACGTTGTTGTTAAAGTGTAAGTGAGAATTTTGGGATGTTTTTTAAGTTTTTTGGTACAGAGGTGATTTTTCTAGTTTACTTTTGAAGAGCTAATATACAAGTTGAATGTTTGAAAAAATAATGAACGATATTTCTAATGACACAATCATAGATCATTGTCTAATCTTATTTATCTTTTCTATTTGTCTTTTCTTATTTATCTTATTTATCTTTTCTTCTATTCCAAGTATAATCGATTTAATGTCAAAATCATAGGTATCGGTGAGAAACTCCCGTTCTCATAATGGCGATGAAAACCCTCATTCTTGAATTGGCAATGTATAATTTCCCATTTTCAAATGCCATGAAAAATCCATATTTTATTAAATTTCCAATAAAACCCCCATTATCAATTCAAGAATAAAGAAGGAATGAAGGTTTTTATAATAATCCAGAAATAGGGTTTTTCATTGCAAATTTGAAGATGAGGGTTTTTCATTACAATTTCATTGCGAATTTTAGAAAAAAGTTCTTCATTGTCAATTTAGAAATATGGCTTCTTTTTCCCAGCCATCAATATAATTCAAAATGTACACAGATAATTAAAAAAGATATCTCAAATATCTGAAGATATTTAATCTAAAGAAATATAATCTGTATAGTTAATACGAATATCTAGATAATCAATGTGAATAATGAGGTCAATCGATTTTATAATCTACTTTCTAAGTATCTAGATTGCCTTTTTGAATATACACTCCTCTCAGTGTAAATTATATAATTATAAACTCCAATATTTTTACCTAGACACATGACTAGCTTCCAAATTTTTCGGAAATTTAACCCAACATCCGTTCGCGGAGTAGGGACAGCTTGAATATTCCGAATAATTGTGTCTTCTTTCCTGGTCAATGAAGTCGTCATACGATAAAGCTGACGGTTGGTAGGGATTTGTATCAAATGTCGGCTGTGGTATGGACACGGGCATCGGCATTGGCATTGGCATTGGCATACCCTGATGCTGCACTGCGCTCGGTCTCAATGAGGAAAAACAAGTGGGACACGTGTAATAAAATTCTTTGCATCGGTGGCATAGCGCGTGATTGTTGTCGCACACGTACTTTGCAGTATTTTCTATTTTCATCATGCAAACTGGACAAATGCTCTCACTCCAAAATTTTTCAGCAAGATTTGGATAAATGCCTGCCATGGTTTCTGTTGATTAATTAAATAAGGATATTTTTAAAAATTATGCCTACATTTAAAAACTACAATTACTTTTTACTTAATATATATATATATATATATATATATATATATATATATATATATAATTTTAAACATTTACAATATTTTGCATCAAGTTCGATAAATAAAAATTATATAGAGATATTTACACAGATTATTTCTGTATAATTATTATTTATATAATGTTTCAACTTGAACAAGTTAGATGCAAGTAATAATTAAAAATACGTAAACTTATTGTTGAGAATACGTCGGAATGAAATTGATGTTATCGTGTTTCATTACGTAAATGAATGAGTCATGATAGTCGAAACGATCAAAGAAAAATATATTTTTAAAGGTATTTTTATTCGACTGAATTCAAAACTTACTTAAATCAATAAATCAATAAAAATCACTAGTAGTTTTATAATATAAACAGAAACTATTATTAATTTTTCTTATTATCATTATATTTGTAACATAAATAATGGTAGAAGTCGAGAAGCTTATTCAATTTATAAGTTTCATTTCAAAGAAGTAGGTCATAATTGACACATCCGTGTAGATATATCTCGGTGAAATATTACTTATGAAATATTTATATTGTGAATAAAAATATTGTGTATCTTTTTATTAAGAAGATTATTGAATGATTTAGTTTCGTAAATATTAATTTTACTTACCACAAATAATATCAAAAACTGTATCCACAAAGTAAAGGAAAGATTATGCACAAAAAGCAACACTGCCTGATCGCGTGGCTTTGACGACACTAACTGTGTAATAAAAAAGACACCTCTTTTATTACTGTTATCTTCGTGTTAAACTTGATAACTCGTCTCATTATCTGACGAAACGATTTCACTTTCGATGAGGCGTGGCATATATTTGTTTAAAGAATTAATTAAGTGTGCGTCATCGTTGTAGAATTTTTTTTGTACGTTTATCAATATCATTTATAGACTCACAAAAATGTCAAAAAAATTATTTTGAGGTAAATAAATTATTCTCATTATAAATTTATTCCTATTATTAAAATAATTTTCTGACGAAACTGACCAACGATATTTTTTATTCAGAGAATACAAAATAACATTTTTCGATAACTACCTAGTGCGGGAAATGTCTTTTTATGCTCCTTAAATGCTCAGTGATGTGGTTTCTGTCTATTTTTTCAAAAATACATTTTTGCGAAACTTTTGCCAGATAATTAAAAATAAAATTACGAAGAAATACTAATTTATTTTAATGTATATGTATATAACTATTTGTACGTCACGTTTTTTAATAATTATATTTCGATGAATAACTTATTAAGTGCGATTAGTTAATATGTAAAATTGTTTACTTCATTTTGATGTAATTTAAACAAATATTTCTGCTATTGTTCTAGAAAATCGATTATTTACTCATTACCTGATTAAAAACCAATTTATTATCACCGAAATTTCAGAGATAAGAATTCAATAATTCTTCTTTTAAAAATAAGTATTTAAAATCGAAATGTTTGCTCCTATACTTTTTTTATCTTCTTACTAAAACTCATATGTGAAATTCGAATAGGAATGAACACTTTCTTTTCGATTCATTACACTAATTAAATTTGCGATTAAAAGATAAATAACCATTTGATCTGGACTCCAGACATCATCTGTTGAATCAATGTCCAGTGTATTACAACGCAAAACATGGGCAAGTAAACCATCTCCTTAGGGTACTGGTCGTCTTGTGATGTATATATAAAGGGTATTGCATAGCGGAAGGAACAGTCAGTCAACCTTAATTAAGAATCATGTAAACAATAAATAAAAGGAAAGGTAAATTAAACCAGTGTCCTGATAAGTGTTTGCAGAGTCCTGTGAAAGATTAAGTGAAATTTATGTGAAATAATTTAACTAGCAAGCTTCAAATATTGCATTGTAATTATAACAAATATCACATGTTCATTAATGTTAACGAATGTTGTTAAATTAATGAATAAATTATGTTGATAATACGATAGAAAAGATGGAAGCCTTAAGTGAAGCAGATCCTTTGGCAATAAATTACTATTAAATTTCATAAAAAACAAAAAAAATTTTTTTAAGTTTTAAATAGTACAATTGTGAAATTAAGCATCCCTTGAGCTACAAAATCAAGTGTTGTTACAGCCCTAGGGCGGTAAGTTCTATTTTACCGCTCGCTCCCTTAATCTATAAAATAACATGCTTTAAACACACTAGCGCCCGCAGCAGCATATACTATTAAAGCTTACTGTCCTAGGGCTGTAAACCTACTCAAAAGTTATCTTACAGTTCTGCAGAAATTGTTTCCATGGAAACAATTTTATATTCTATCACTCCCAAGTTGCGAAAAATAAATTGAAATAATTAAACAATGGGCTGGTACATCATGAAACTCAAATCTATATTACTAAATACAAACATACATTCTTCTTCGATAATTTCCCTTGTGACAATATCATCTCTCACAATCTTCAGAACTATACCTGTTTATGTTGCGGTGTAGGACAGTCGTCTTTGTTCCTCTCGAATCGTTCGAATTTGAAGCTGTTACTGCGATAAAGCTCGTTGTCACTTTGCTGCCGGCGACAAAGACGGCGAGTGAGTCCGCGAGGCCGGCAGGGCGCGCACTCCGACGCGAGCTCCCAGTGAAGATGCAGCATCGTCAGCTCGGCGGTGCAGCGGGCCATCGCACAACCAGCTCGGCGAACCCGGTACTTGACCCGCTTGATCCGGCCCTCGACCGGCTTGTGCGGACACGGCTGGGACACGCAATCGCACGTGCGCTGCGTGCGCCGGGTCTTGACCGTATGGGAACAAGGCTTAGCCACGCACTTACACTTCACCGTGTCCGTCGCCAATGTCGTTGCCGCCGCGGCTGCCTTTTCTCGACACTCGCACACGTTTGCGACCATCATTGAAGATGACTCTCCGTTATCAGGTGGTGGTTGAGGGTGCATTGATAGTAGTGAGCTCGTGCCCTGAGGACGGCGTTTTGCGTGACGACATGGTTTCTCGGGGCAGTCGCACCTGGAAAACGAATGTTCAGTCTGGAAAAGATTCATCTTTGTAGGTTTTGATGAATTAAAGTCGTCCATAATGGTCGATAATAGTATATTAATGTTGAAAACGCTACTTGCTCGAGAGAGCGGACGGCAATATGGAACTTTAGGCCCTAGAGCTGTAAAGATGCATGAAGGGGTAGTTCAAAAACGACTTTACAGCCAGAGGAGCGAGTAATTTCTTTTTTGTTCACTCCCAACGTACGTACCCTGCTGCAAAAAACTATGTAGGATTCCTACGTAGTAATCCTACGTAGAAAGCTACTTAGGATCCTACGTAGGATTATGGTAGTTTCTTACCTAGTGTTACTGAATCCCACATAGGAATAATTATATCCAGGAAACCTACGTAGTGTTCAGATACAAACCTACGTAGAATTCCATGTGGAAAATATATATATAAGAATCCTACGTAGGAAACTGCCATAATCCTATGTAGAATTACTACGTAGGAATCCTTTGTAATTTTTTGCAGCAGGGTAAATATTTTTAAGATATTTTTAGAACATTTTAAAAAGAACAGAAGTTTTACTATCGTCCTAATATAATTAATTAATGGAAAAACATTAAACATGTACAGATATATTTATTCAAACAAACAGAAATAACAGAATTCTATTTAATCTGAAAGCATTTGTAAGTTACTGCTAAATTTAATAGTGTAATTTTACGATTTTCTCCACATTATCTTTAATTTGAATTCCGTTCGACCATCGTAAATTAATATAATACTTAGCAAATAATTCTTATGGTGAGAATTTCAGAAATTTGCTAAAATACAAAAAAGCAACTTATAGACAAAATTCAAAATTACATAAATTATCTAATAATATTCGTTAAGTTAAAATAAAGCAAGAAAACTTGATGTATTTAAAACATTCGTTGATTCTGTCTCAGTGATACACTTATGTCAACTGGCAAGTAAAGTGCACAATTAAGACAAAAAAAAAAAATCAGTCATCATGCCAAAGCTTTTGCCTCGAAATCTCCCGGTTTAGGGTCAAAGCAGGTTAAAGTTACAGTTTGCATATATACACGTCTCTATGTATATACATGTATACGTATATACATATAGAAACTAGCTTAGATCAATAAGGAAGAAAGGGATGACAAAGATGGTAACAGAAGCTGAAATTCTCCCCATTAATTTTCTAACTTTTGAATGACATTCATTTCAGAAGATATAGCAATCCGCTTTAGAAAGCAAATCCTTTGTTGATTTATTTTTGAAGTTTTATAGCTATGTCTAACGATATTTTTATATTGACTATAAATATGCAATAGCGATTTTCATAGTACGTTATAAAAATGTAAGTGGAAAAAAAATTATATTTCAGTCTATTTAAAAATATTGATTCACTCAAGATGATGAATTTTTAATCCTAATTTTAGCTATACCAGTTAAAATCTATTAAAAATAAGTGAAATAATAATTGAACATTGAGATTCCATGAATTTATTATCCATTGATCAAATGCGCCGATTATTTAATAGAAATCAATCGTGACATTTGGCATTTAACCAATAGTACGTTTACTTATTTAATTCAATTTAATTATCAATATTATTTTCAATAAGATTTTTGCCAGTAAGATCCTATTGCTTAATATGTCATCTACTTATTTATAATTAATTTTAATAGCTTTATATGTGTTTTAATAAAATCGTTTTTTAAGATCTGCAAACATTTGCAGATCTTAATTCAAATAACAGATCTGTTTATAATTTGATCATTAACAATTTATGGAGGTAAAAACTTGAAATTTCGTATGATTTTTCAGAGCCAAACATTCGTGACTAAAAGATTTCAATTGCGGTATTTTTATCAACAGGTTAAAGATTTAAAATTGAAAAATATTGTTAGCCTAAATCTCCGATTATTTCTTTGCGTCCATGTTTAGATAAAAGCGATTCATCGTACTCATGCGGGCGGCTTATAAATGCACGTTTACTGGGAAAACAAAAACATCGAATAATTTTACCAGAATGTAGAATAACAGATAATATTATTCAGAAATTTCTTTCGATTCGTTTTTGTTTTAAAATTAACGTTAAATTTAATTAAAAAACAGTTTTGGCTAATTAATTCAGTAAATTTGATGATTTTAAAATGCGTTAAATGTCTAAATGGAAGTATTTATTTTAATGGATAAATTGATTATTCATATTCGATTAACAAAAAAAAATATATATATATATATATATATAATTATAGGACTTCATGTAATGTAAAAATTTAGACCACACAGAAATTTGTCAAGATTGTAATTTTACTGATAAACCAATCAAATATCCAATCATAGAGTATCTAACGAATGCTTAAATAATCTGAATTCTATTCAAGTTTCTATGCAAGATCCAAATTTTTATATAGATGTTTTTGTCAATAGTTTTCTCACATAGTTCTAACAATATAAGTACTCGTAAACTTATTTTTGTTTTTTTGTTTAACTACCGTAATGCTATAAGATTATCTTATTATATCCGTATATTCCCTTATCTGCTCACAGGCGAAGGATTATATGCAAATCTGACCAAACGTTATCCAATCAACTCTTTGATCGAGCAACAAATCCGTTAATTCTCATTTAAAATTAATGGTCTTTGATCAAAGCTTCAATATTCCATTCAAATATCACTAAATATATTTAATAAGAACCAATCGTGACATCTTACATTCAACCAGTGGTACATTTATTTATTTAATAATATTCAATTATCATTTTTTTTTTCTTTCAATAAAATATTTGCCGATTCAATCCAACTGTTTAATATGTCGTCTGTAGAGTTAAAATTTTTAAATCTTTCCATTAAAATTAATGTACACATGAATTTGAACCATTGCTTAAATGGTGCTTCAATGTTTGTACATTAATTTTATGAGCACCTCTGAAATAATTTTCAGTACTTACATTAAATTTCGAAACCTTTTTAACAGTGTACTCATTTCTAATTAATTTCAATTCGTATTGGACAAGGTTACAATTGTAAACTATTCATTTTGAATCAAACTTTAATGAAAGTGTAACACATTTCAATGGGTTTGCATGAGATCGTTTATCACGGGATTGTTTTCTCTGTGAAATATTACTTTTTGAAATTTTAATTTCAAATCCGAATACACCTCTCACTCCATACATCATGCTTTTTCACAGCTTCGCTTTGCTAAAGGTATATGCAATTAACATGACACGGGCATAGAATACAATTTTTCGACGATATTGATTTCCGCGACAAACCTGTCGAAACTGGAAATTGAGTTTTGTCGGGGGCTCATAACGAGCCTGGCAACACAGCAACTTTAATAGAAACTCGCGATTGTCAACTTAATCTGATATTATCTTAATTGAATTTCTCTGTCATCGGTGTGTCCGTCCAATGGCGAGGGTTAACGATCGAGGTTGTGACAAAACCGAGCAGCTTCTTCCTGCAAATAGCGCGAGCCATTCATTTGCATCCTGTGCCTCAATAACACGCGTATTCAGTTGTGACACACGCGACAGTCCAGGTTTCCGCGCATTAACAGTGACAATAACATTGAAGCCGAGTTCTCCGACTCCTCTGCTTCTACACTCGAAGCAATGACCAGCTAAAACCAATTAAAAGGTCACCGAGTTCACGACCTGGTGCTCGGCGGGGGCAGAGAAGACTAGGAGGTGACATCACTGTCGAGGTTCCGCATCGGGTCTTAGTAATAACGTCAATCATTTCGTTTAATGTTCGTGACTTGAAGAAATCAAAATAGAACATTAGCTCATAACAAATCAGAAGATGAAATTAGATCTATAATTGGAATATTTTGTCAAAGGAATTCTAAGAGACGTTGAACGTGTATAGTTTGTTGGCATGTTTGCTGATATTGAACATTTTATATAAATTCAATTTCGAATAATGGTCCAACATACATAAGTTTATTACTTCTAGAAATAAGAAAATCATATAATAGATTTGAGTTTCGATTCAAAATATTATAAATTTATAGAAAACTCAAAAGTTTCTGCATATTTTACGTTGAAGAAATTCTCTGTGAATGAAACAGATTAAATTTGGATTAAATCGCATTTGCTTTGAAAGAAAAGAAATTATTTGAAAACGAAAGAACGTTTTGGATGGGCTTTGTTTTAAATTCATTATAAATTCAACGTGAATTTTAGCCATGTAAAATCAATTTAGATGTTAACATCCCGTTTGGTTTAATTGACGAAGATCTCTTACGTTAGTAATTGTTCGAGAGTCTTCAGTCCCTTCAAAACAAAGCTGACATGGCTGCACCCACCATGGTATCTATCAGCTGATCTCGTTAGAATTCCAGCTACTGAGCTGATGCGATGGCCTACCCCAAAACCCTAACGACTTTGGTGTTTTCATCACTGGGTCACTTAGTTTATTAGTTCGTACTTCGTAGAAATCTGATCTACATTTACAGAGATGAAATGTTTATTAAATTCGTTACCGTATTTCTCCATCAGACAAATTCTAATTGATTTTATTGATAATAATTGTTGAATCCTACATGTGCATATAAAACATTGATTTAAAAGGCAAGTCTACATTGTGATTGAATATTGGAACAAATTTTCAAATTCAACTAATTTGACAAAAAGAAATCAAAACAAGTGGATTTGTTGTTAATAATAATTAGATTTTGCTTATCATGAAAATAATCCATTTACTGTAAAATGACTTTTCGCAAATGCAACAGATCACGACGTACTTGTTACACTGCAAATACAAGTGTCATTCTAAGACACGTTTGTTATTCAAAACCCCAAAAGTGTTTCAATGATTCACGAATTGAGATACTATAGAAACAGACATGTCTTAAATTAAGACACTCCTTTTCACAGTCTAATCATTTAACTCCTATTCAAGTCCATGTATAATCTCTCATAAAATAATCTTCCATCGAGGTTACAAAATGTTATTGGGACAACCACTGTAGGTCACTTGACATTTCCCCATCTGTGTCAAATAAATAGAGATTCGGGTGGAGGGTATTTCTCGAGCAATCGTGGATTTGGCATCGATTTCGGTCCCAGAGCAACGACTACGCGGCAACGTCAGGTGATTACCTGCGGGTTCGCCTCGGACCGGCTGGCCTGGGCGCATGGGGACAGGGTTGCGAATCGGGCGGGCAGTCGCAGTTGAGCGGCGGTCGCTGGGTTCGTCTCACCCTGATGAGCACCGGGTGCACCGGGCACGGCTGCACCTGGCAGCCGCAGACGATGGTCTGCGGACCGCGGGGTTTCCGCGTCTTGGCGCGCGCCTCCACGTGCTGCGGGCACGGCTGCGTGGGGCAGCCGCACCGCGCGGTCGAGCCAACGCGGCGACCCGCGCTTTGTACCCGCTTCCACACTCGCTCCATTCAGCGACCGGCTTTCGACTGAAAGTCGTTCACCCCCCCACTCGCGTCGTCCCGTTCGGCCTTCTCCGTAGCCGCTCGGCCCCGGCCTCGGCTGCCACAGATGGATCGAATGAAGGATAACCGAATAATTCGGCCAAATAAGAGAGCGTGGAATTAAAGGCACCGGCGATTTCAAACGGTAGTCGTCTTTTCCTCTCTGGTCTGGTGGATCGTCTGGGGGGAGGGGTGACGCGGCAAGAGTCGCCGGCGAGATGAGCTGGAGGGAGTCCCCTCGGCGATGACTCATCGGTGCATCATCGCGTGCTTTGCCATTGACGCCGGGCGTTGAATAAAGAGCATCGGATGGCTTGCTTTTGAAGAGCGACGGCTATTAAGCTTTATCGCAGGGAGCGAACGAGCTGCCTGCATCGGAGCGTGCGCAGTGACCTTTGCTCTTCCCTTGTTTGTCTGATCGTTGATCGTCGATTGATTCGTGCGGCTTATTTAATTATCATTGCTTGCTTCTAAAAAAAGAAAGTGGCGATGCGAAGATGAGTTGAGATTTTTGTAATGGGTGCATTGTAGAATATGGGATGATGATAGTTTGAAGATGAATTGGAGAAAGAATTTTTGTGGATTTTATTGTTTCATTATGAATTCTTTGGTTTTGATTTTTAGGTAATATGTAAAAGAATTTAGAAAGTTATATCATTTCTTTCTGATTGTGAAAGGTGCATGATATCATGGATGTGACATCACAGTGACATTGCAGCAATATCATAAGTGTAAAATTCCAGTGATATCGCAGTTGCGACAATATAGTAATGCCTCAGCAGCAGCTTAAACATTTTAATAAAGAAAGTGCAATTAATAAAAAAAATTAGATTATTCTGAAATACACGAATCTTGTACTAAAATAGTTTAATCTCAAAAATGGACATTTGTAACATGATGTAAGACTCCATGTTGTAATATATTTTATCAATATGAAAACTAACTTAAAATGTACGTCATAACTTAAAATACAAATTCAACTCCGTGTTGTATTCAGCACCGAGGAAGCAAATATTTGCTGCAATATATGTGGTATGTTTTTTAGATCCATGCATATAAATGCTTTTCCAGAAGGCAGTTTCTTCAGTAGTCTGAAACGTAAAATACAATTCATTGTAATCGATAAAATATACTATTATAAATAAGAATAGACATTTTTTTATTTGTATGACTCAAAGTTTACACAGTTGTAAACATCATAAAAAACTCAAACAGAAAATATACTCCATTAAATATTTTTTATATTTACCTATCTGCTTGATCTCCGAGGGAGCCTATAAAAATCGCGTATGCATTAACGTCAGGATCGGACGAAAGGATTTTTGCGAATTGCTCCGGCCTAATTCCATAACGCTCTAAGTTTGCGTCAGACAGTACAATCACTATAGATTCGTCAGAGTTTTCTTTAGAAAGACTGGAAATGGCGTAACGTGTTGCTTCCAGCGTGTGATCTCCGGACATGCAAAATTGAGCATGGGCGTGCATCGTCTGTGAAAACATCATTAGAGTCCATGTTTATTTTTGCAAATGATAACATACATTAACAGAAATAACAAGGTACAAAGCTGTTAAGAATCGCACAAAATTTTTTTATTTTTTATGATTTGATTGAGGCTGCACGCTGAAGTTTAATAAAAATATTAATAGATTTATTTTAAAAAATATATTTCAACTAGTTTAAAACTACTTGAAACTACTTAAAACTCGTCAAACTAACAAAATCATATTGTAACTGAAATTTCTGTAATATTGTAATAAATGTTTTGCGTATAGTAAAAAAACATGCTAATCATATAGTAACTTCTAATTTGTCGCTGTAAATAATTCAGCGCCATTTTAGCGCAGGTTCAGTCCACCTGAGTTGTAGATGCTGCATTTTACAATACTGAACGCGTTAATATCAAAGTATAAAGTAAATTACAATACACATTTGTAAATTACTGCTTGTATTCGATCTATTACAATATGAAATTAATGCAACATGTATTGGACAATATGATTTTGTTGGTATATATCTGTGACCGCAAGAAATTATTTGTAAAAACGAGAAAAACGCCTTTAAAATATTGATTTTTCTTATGAAAGGTAATTTTTAAGTTTTTCATTTGTATTGTAACTTTAAAAATTAATTAACCATTACGTTTACAATATCATAAAATGAAGACATAATAGAAGTATTGGTCAAATACGATATTAACTCAATTTTATTAAAGAAATGCAGTTAAGTGATGTTTCCTTACGGACACAGATATAACTAGAAATTATTTCTATACATAAAAAAATATCATCTACTGAAACTGGGTATATAAAATATACAAAAATTAGGCTTCCTCCTACTTTGATGACTTCCAATCGCTTTTTGTTATCTGCCGGGGGCTGGCTGTGATCAACGAAACAAATACTGTAGTCCTCGCCAGAGTGACCGACGATGTCATACTGAAATTTTTTCTCATAACCGCTAAACGCCTCCATAACCATTACGCAGGCCTCCATCTCGCGGTCCAATCGACCGTCGTAGCCGTTGAACCTATACATGCTTCCGGAAACATCAACCACCAATTTCAGCCGCTTTGGCTTTAACTGAGGCGATCCAATTTCGGGTTCCTTTGCTGCGCGGCGTTTGTAGATCGTTTGCTCCCCGGTTAAGCTCTCAATTATTTTCGTATCATCCAATTCACCTGAAGTCTGGTGTCGAAACCATTGCCTCTCCTTACTTTTTGCTTGTAGGGTGCCTGTACCGACGTAATTTGCAGACATTTATAAATAAACTGAACTTTGTTACAAGAATTTTGCAAACATTCCAAACATTTGTTTAATTTTCGTTTTTAATTCTCATAGATGTTTTTGATGTAATGTAATTATTTTAAAAAGTATAAAACAAACTGATGTAAAAATATGAAACATAATTAATTACTTGTTGTTGTAGAGATTTATAATAACCAGTTCTTTTTCCTTTTTTTTTTTTAATAATCAATGTATGGAAAATATTACCTAAAATAGTACGTAATGTTTGTACTTCCTTTTGAACGGCGCTGCTGAATTGATTGTAAAGATTAAAATCATATTCGCTCATCTTGATTTCTTTGAGTCGCTCTTTAAAAGCACGCTGTCCCATTTCTCGAGCGGCTTTCTTTACATGCTCCGGCACGGCATTCTTTTCTTCGTCGCTTAACTGATGCACCGTATGACCCGCGTCCAAGCGATAAGGTCCACCTTTGCCACCTAAACCAGCAGTGTCGCGGCCTAAAATATGTATGCCATCAAATTGTTAATACTTTCAGTGCACAAATGACAAGTTATCTCAATTTTATCGCAGTTGTACTATAACCATTCCCAAAATTTTAAACAACAGATTTCAATTATGTAAGGGCATTTCTATTGTTTAATATCAAATAAAAATGTAATCTACAAAGACTAAAACATCTCAAAAAATCAATGAAAAAAACATTTTAAAAATGTTCTGGATTTTACTAACTTTTCATAACATCATTTTTTTTTTTTCGCTGATTTCCAGCTTTCATAAAATACATAAATTTATACAAATTTAAATCAACTCCGCTGATATTAAAAATCCGTGCTCGGCGGTCGTTTCACTTTTAACTAGCCGCAGTTTAACTCCCGATAACAACGGGAACTTAAGAATATAAGATTATTAATGCACGCACCGCCAGTACCGCCGGCCCACGTGTTACCACCCACGTGGGGTTCGTTATTCTCGTCTATTTTTCCATGCTTCGGGCCGCTGACGTCCAAGCCGGAGTAACGTTGCTTGGTGATTTGCATTCGCCCACCATCATTGGCCAGCGTTCTTTGCCAGGCTTTGAGTGACTGCTCGATATCAGTCAAAGAAGTTTCCCACAATCTAATACAGCCGTATGCGTCCACCGTTGTTAACCCCTTGTTTGCAGTCGTTGCGATGTATATTGGAGGGCCTTCTGGGTAAATCCACTCGAAAACCGAGGACGTCCGGTCGGTCGTTCTTTGAATTTCAGAATTAATTATTCGTAAGAATAGTGCCAATGATTGTCACGATTGGATAGGATTTGAAGAGGGATGGTGGGTTTATTGGGAGAGCCCTTCGTGGAAGTTATTGCGGGACGTCCCTTTGACATTCTTGCAATAAATTATGCAAGGATATGATTGGCTCTATCCTAAGGGAACGTGTTAGATGATTTAATGTTGAAGTGGACAAGGTTGAGATTAAGTTGATGTTTGGTTGAATTAATGTTACAGTACAGTGTTCAATTAGGGTTGATAATTGACTTAACTCTTATTCAAATGATTTATGATTCAACTATCATGCTTCCTTATGGTATATTTAAAGACATTTTTTAACTGAGAGAAGGGTAATAAAAAAGCTAATGAAGAATTGTTCATAATCTATTTACCGAGGTATTGGAATGTATCGTGCTTTCTGCCTTCTAAGATCAACGATTTCCAGATAACCTGAGACAACATGACTGTCTTCCTTATTATCTATGGCAGTATTTCCTATCTGACTTATATTGATTGCTCTCACAATTTCACCCTGATCCGTAATAATCGGTGAACTACTACTTTTGACTCGACCTTTCCTTAGCCAAGTAAATACCTCATTATCGCTGTCTAAGTCAGGAAATCCAACAACTACGCTCCCATAACTAGATTCCGTAACAAAAATACTCTTAGTTGATTGAGTATTCTGCTTTAGAACTTCGTTTAAAATATCATTACTCAAACTCTGCTTGCTCACTGATAAAATCCGACCAAGTTTCCTCTTGTCCGGAGAAATATCAATTATTTCTCTAAGAATGTTTGGACATGGATATCCATTGGAATCTTTCTCTAAGACAAACTTATCGTTTGTTGTGCTTTGTAAAAGCCATTTCTCATCGGACGCCAGATTCAGCGATTCGATTTCGAAGGGTAAAATCATTGAGTGGACCGACATCGACTGCAAATTTATGACTTCAATTTTAGTATCATGCGGTGTGTAGAGGACTATTTGATCGTTGGTATGTAATAGATCTGGTAACATTTTCCATGTGTACGCTTTACCGCCGAATGCTTGTGACAATCTATCACTAGCTGATCCAAGGAAGGAATGTAATTGGATACCATGCACTGATTTGTCTTCATTATTCACGAAGAGAAGACTGTTGGACTAGAAAAAAAAGGAAAATAAAAATCAGAGAATTGAAAACATTGGTTACTTAATATAGGATGAATTTATATATGATGAATTCATAATGTTGAAAGAATTCTTCAATTCAAAGTCAAGTTTTCTCTTATAAATCGAAAAAAAAAAAAAAAACAGTATTAATACATTAATAGTATATTATTGGCCAATTAATAATCTATTAATAATATATTTTCAATATATAACCAAAAAGGCATTTTACGTTTTTAGTTATTAATATACTGATAATACATTATTAATAAATTGTTAATATATAGGATTGTTACATATGAGTTTATGACAATACTATTTAACTCTGAAATTGATATTTTTTAATGAAAAATAAAATTAAATCTACGTACTGTTTCTTCATGTACAATAATTCTATCATTTTTGTCACATGCTAGTGAATACATAGGTTTATTGCTCCGAACCGGCAGAACCAAACCATGTATGTTTGTTTCTTTGACTTTTTCATCGTGTAAATTCATGCTGAAAATCGCAAGTGGATTCGTCCGAAGTACATGAATATTGTTGCCATTGGTGGAAGTAGTAATTCCAACTGTAATTGCATTCTCACTACTTGGCAATTTCCAGTAACTTTGTAGTTCAGTGAAATAAGCTGACCTGGCTTCGGTTTTATTTAAATCGTGATCTTGTTGTTTTGCATGCGCCAAGTATTTTAACTTTATAGACCGTTTTTGCACAGGTACAATGTCTTTTTTATTCGAAAACTTCCAGGCACCAAAATTTTTGACTGGCGGTAGAGGAACGCTGAAAAAAATTAAAAAAAGAGCATCATCTTTTAGTAATATATCTGTGTTATTATCTTTCATACCTACGTTAAAATAAGTGAAATATCATTGTTTTCATAATCACGAAACGAAGCATTTTTTATTGCAGATTTAAAAATCAGGTCCGCCTTTACTTAAAAAAAAGTTTTTTTTTCGTTTAATTATCTACATAAATATATCATTTTTTACACATTTCTAGTTTACCTCAGATAAATCACAATTTCTTGTATACGTATAATATACATATTTTATACATATAAGTGGTAAAAAATAACTAAACACCCAACTAATATACTTTATAACATATGTAGAGTTCTATTGGGGTAGTTAATCTGAAGTCCAGATGATTTTTGGTACAAATATAAAATTTATTAATTGTACAATATACAGTCTTATTTAAGCATTCGATAATGAATTATTAAATAATTTTGGTCTAACAAAGTATTGAAAACATAAATTTTATTTTAAGTTCATGTCAAAAATTTTTTTTTGTAATAAAATATCTTACTCTTGTGCTAAATCAATATTTTTTGAAGAAGTTCCTGCTGGAATACCATGCTTATGTAACGTTGCAATAATAGTTTCGTATACGTCTGGAGAACAGCGATCGAAATCAAATACGTTCCTCACAACTGAGGCCAGTGATTCGTCTGGGAATGTCTACAAGTAAAACAACGCAAATACTATAAAATGGTATGTAAAAAATTGTATGATATCTCATAATAACTATTGTTAATTTTAAAACGTCTATGAAAATATTAATGCCAAGACTTGATATCTTTACAAACAAGAATGTAATTCAAAGTAAATGCTAAAATAAAAGATATTAAGAAAGTATTGCAAAGAAAGAAAACCTTAAAGAATACATTTTATTACGGATGATAAAGAAATAGTCATAAAAAATGTCATAAAAATGGATTAATGCTTGAAAAAAGGCAACTTAACTTACCTGCAAATGCTTTACAATATTTACAACTTCTCTCGTGGAATAAGGATATAAAACTAATCCCTGATCAGCCTTATTTCTCAATTCTCCAAAAGCCTTGACAAGTTTAACTAGGACTTTGTCATCAACGTTTGGTCCGTATTGTTTCAATAATTTAATCTCATTTTCGATTATAGGATTATCAACTGAATGTGTACTAAACAGGTCGCCCATTGCTCCGAAAAAATCATTTCCCAAAAATGGAAAACCTGGTCTGTTGGATAAGACGATCATTCGAAAATCTGGATGTGTGACAATTTCGTGTGGATTATCCTTATCAGGGTGTTTAGACGGCACTATTCTTCTTCCGTCTGACAAAATCATTTCCCCGGTTTCAACTAACGTCTAGTAATTAAAATTATAATTTTAATTAATAATACAGTTGATTAATTAAAATTTAATTAAGGAATCATCTACTTTTTGACATTGATATTTAAACATTGTATACCTTTAAAATACATGTAACATGAATAGGCGCCTTGTCTGCTTCATCCACAACCAAAGTATGTCCAAATTTGACCGCTTGAACTAATGGCGAATCCTCGTATACTACAACGCCATCTTTAACCATTGGCTGTACGGTTAATGATTGGGTCGTGGTGTCTCGATGAAGTTGAATATACTCTCTAGGTTTATTTAAAAGCTGCAATAACCGATCTGCGATTTTATTTTTACCTACTCCTTGATTTCCCACCAATAACAAGTTTTCTCCCAATGAAATGTCTTGCAATAAATTCTCAAGCAATGCTAAATGCTGTGGCACATCATAAAAAAGAATGTCAGGAACTTTGGTTAAATTTTTGGTTTTGTATCGTGGCACTTCCGTATTGCCAATTCTTACAATACTTTCGTTATAAAAATATTTAATATCATTGACGCTTTGCGATTCAGATGGCGTTATGTTCAGTTTTCTTAAACAATCTTCCAATGCTTGTTTGGCCAAAGGCGGTAAAAATCTGGCTAAACAAGCACGTTGAATGGCGTCATATGCATTTTCACTTTGAAACTTGTGCATCTTTGCAGCGATTCTCAGTAGCTGCCTAGTACTTAGAGAATTCGATAATGATTTTAACGTTGGTTCATTCAAATGTCGTAACATTTGAGTTAGGTCGATGATTTTGAGAAGTGATGGATGTGGTTCTCCATACTAAAATGGTATTCCTTTTTAGTTAGAAAATGAATCCAGAAAAGCAATTGTCATATTTATTAAGTCATATTTATTAAGATCGAATTTAAATAAATTTCTTTTGTTTAAAAAAAAATAGAAAAAAAATGTTTACTTATTTAATAATATCTGATTAAATATTTCAATTGACATATACGTACTTTTTCTTGTATAATAGAAATTTCTTCTCCTTTATGTAAGGGACGCATTTCGTGAAAAACGAATAAACTTAATAACTCTGCATTTAGCCACTGCGAAGAATTATCTGACTCAGCTAATGCAATTATCGTAAATGAAGGATGGATTTTTAATATTCCTGATTTTTCCATATCCTTGTCCGACATGTTATGATCTAATTTAATCTGCTCGTATCTATCAGATCTTAAAAGTCGTTTCCCATCATGCAGTTGTAATTCTCGATCATGGACTAGTCTACAAAAAAGCATGTAAAACTATTTATTTTACATTGTGTAATGAATTATTGAAATGCAAATGTAACATTAAAAGAACTCTGGAAAAATGTGATTTTAAATTCAGAACCTATAAATCACAGCTAATGTGCTCGAATGCACTCGATGAATACCATCCAAAACAGCAAGCTTTCCCTCCAAGGCAGCTGTTACTAACGGTGAATTTTTCCAAATTGTATCACCACTAAGTAGTGTACTTCTTTGTTGTATTAAATCCCTTGATGTCATGTCCTGAGAAAAAAACCAAATGGTTTAGTAAACTTTCCTATTAATATAGGTCAAGGTTAGTCTAAAATCAAATTCTCTAGCTCATTAAGTTTTCTAAACACATTTATGAAACAATAAAATTCTATCACCTGTGTAACATAGATACTTCAATAAATCATAGAATTTATTATGAAAATTCCATTATAAATAGAAACAATTTATTGTACTTATGATTGTCTGGCTTAAAAATTTACTTAGCTTTTAAGATATAAAATACTACCTGATACAATACAACAGGTTCAATATCATAATTCAATGTTTCTGCCAACTGATCCACAGTTATTGATTTACCACATCCTCTTGGCCCAACTAAACATACATCTGATACCGCTAAACTCTGTAGCATATCTGCAATCAATTTACTTTGATAACGTGTTTTTACATATTGTGCATTTCCAGGCCTCTTCCGTCGTCCATATCCACATGGCAACTAAAAAATGAATGCCATTATCTTAATGCCATTATCAAAAAATTCTTAAATGCTAAGAAACACATAAAGATTTCATTAAACTTTTATTCTTGTGGTTGTATTTATTTTCACAGAAATTAAAAATCTTATAAAAAAGATCACTTACGAAAAATTTATTTTCATTTCCACCAAAGTTAATCTTAATGTCCGCAATACCATTCACCACTTTGGCATCCAACACTTCATTAAGAGTTTCAGATTTTTCTAAAACATCAAAATTCTTCAAAATGCTCTCCACAGCAGCTACGCCCTCTTTATTCAAAAATAGCTTGTATGGATAAAATCTGTAGAAAACTTGGTAAACTGACAGATTGGGAAATTGATTCTGTAAAAAAACAGAAAAATTCAAAATCATCTTATGTTTCTATGGTTTTAAACCAAGATCCTCTCCTTTTAATTACCATTAATTTAGCAGCCAAAGTCAAATTATCTAATGGATAATCCGGAAGACCTAAAGCAGTGGCCTCGTTAGTGTTGAATGCGTGACAACAAGACAATAATGTTGATAGCTTTTCTACATCAACATTTGGAGCAAGATTTTGCATTTCTTTCAATTGATCCTAAAAAATACATTATTATAATGAAAATATTACTACAAACGTTATAAAAAAAGCTAATTTTGAAACTATTTTCCCACAACAAAAATATGTAACTTCTATCAGAATTTTTTTTAATACAACAATACTGTACAGTATTCTTCTTTCTGCAATATTTAAATTTTCGAGTTTACATGTATATTTACTTACGTGGTATGATGTTGGAGGAATAAGCCGTGCTTGAAACCTAGACCTTAGAGGAGGATCTAGAGGATGACCAGGGTACCGAGGTGAAGGCAGCCCAAGAGCAATCACACGGAAGTCTTCATTTACACGAACTAGCCTCCAGCGATCAAGTTCCTCTTTACTGTGATTCTGAAATGTGTAATTCTCATAATAAGATTTTTAATTCTAATTAAAATTAAGATAGACATAAAGCTAAACTTAATTACTTCAAGTAATTTGTCGTACTTCAAAGCAGGAATTAAAAACCTGCCATCGTCAAGGTGCATTTCTCTATTCTCCAGTAGATTGTTCAGAACGGGAAGAACGTTCCTCTCAGCCTTTTCGATACCTTCCAGAATAAGAACTCTACCATTAGTAGCTGCTCGAACAGCACCCTGATCATGATAATTGGCAGTGCCACTTTCTATCTCTTTTCTCTGCTTCAAATCAGCCTCTGTTGTGTCGCGCGAAAGTGCAATATATTCTACTTCTCGATCGACAAGTTCAAGAAAGGCCAAGGCCAAGTTTCGACGCTTTACTCCTGGTCCACCCATTAAAAACATGTCTTGGCCAAGAACGTCTTTTTGTAACATCCATCTTAAATGACCAATCATCTCTTGTTCAAAGTCTTCAGAAACTGAAAAATAAAATAACGAATTATTCATTGTATCATCTTCTATTATAAGACAATTTCAAAAGCATTTTATGAAATTACATTTTTTTACACATACAAATCATTTGTAGTCGAAGATTTACAAACTTAATTTTTTTTAATATCATTGTTTACATGTAAAATGTTAAAATAAATAGAGACATATTTTTTTAAGCAATAATCTTTTATTAACAGTTTTTATTTATTAGATAATTTATAAATACTTACAATAATGTTTAGGCACAAACTCGGGATGAATTGGTTTTTTAACTTCTTTTTTGACATCTTTGATTGTAACTACAACGTTAGCTGAAATATCAAGCTAATTAATATTATTTCAAACATCCATATTTCTTTTTTATTATGAATATTATTTACGGATGAATTAAAAATAGTCCAGCACAATCAAACTTTTGTACTATGTTAAAATATAAATAACACCCTTGGGAGAAAAGTGTTGTTTTTCTCCCAATTGCTGACATAACAGATTTCATTCTTAACGCACGTTGCACTGAATGGATATTGAATAAAAAAGAATTTTCTTGTTCAAGGTGGTAATCCTACTGACAATTATTAATAGCAAAAATGTAAATTAACATTATTTGACATGGAAACTTCATTACATCAGTAATTGATTGTTGACACTTTTTAATGTACAGCTAATTCGTCCCTTCTTTTTTCAGATTTTTTTGAAATAATTGATACAATTTTTTTCACTCATAATTAATTAAACATAAATCTCATATTTACCTGATGATGTATATCTAACGTTAAAAAAGAGGTTAGACCGGAAACTGATCTTTTTTAACGTTTTGGCATAACAACCCGCGACGTACGCCTGACGTAACATGACAAAATTAACTAACATGTTTTCGTGACTTTTTTTACACAAAAATCTGTGCTTTAAAATACTTTATGATTACTTTCATATCACGTCACTTTTCAAAACACTTGTGATCTGCTTAAAAATTAATTAAATTAGTATGTCATTAATTTATATACATTTTCATAACAGACCTTAATTATGTCATTCTTGATCATTACACTATACTTAAAAAAAATCATTCCCGGACAAATATATTAAGTTGAACTTTGAATTTGCATTGCACCTTGTTGCATACTTTTCTTTTGATACTGCAGAATTCGGTTTTATCGGCATTAAAAGATGTATATATGCAATTCATGTAATGATAGATTGTAATATATTTAAATTTTGATACAGGGATCAGGGATGAATATGCTAATTTTCAAAATATAAAAAAGAAATAAAATGTTTAAGAACAATACAGTAAACATACAAGTTGCGTAAATTATGATTTCGAAAGACGTTTATTTTCTTAAATAAAGAATTTTACAAACAGTAGCTACATTTACATTGAAATCATTATTATTTTAACAATTAAAATTAAATAAAACAAAAATAATGTCCAATGATCAGTCTTCTAGAATTCAAAAAAAACAAATTAATCGTTTAATATAATTTATAAGATAAAAGTAAGTTAAATTACTGAAAAAAAATTAAAGTATTTATGTATGATTTTTTATTTAAACCACAGCATTCGTTTTATAATGAATCTTTTAAATCTGGTCGTTGAACAAACACTAAGAAATCGACATTTTAAAACAAGAACTACAAAATTGAAAAAAAAACATACAAACAGAAAAACAAAATAAATAATTTAATTAATTGATTAATTAATTGATTGACATTGAATATTAAAATGAGAATACAAATATTTCTAACATTTAACCCTTTAGATAGCTGCAATAATGAATTACCATATAAACAAATAATATTAAATTAGCAATGTACTATAAATATTGTAATATTTTAAAAACATTCCAAATGTAATAAATAATATTATGAGCCTAATTATGATTAAGAATCACATACTAAAATTACAAATACTGTTAGATTGAAACTCTACAGTTGAGTTTGTTGTAGAGAAAAAACATTTTTGACTAAGATTTCTTTTGTACTGCGGTTGGTTTCATCAAAATAAAAAAGAAATTATGTATTTGAAGTTTCCAACGTTATTATCAAAAGAAATTTGAATGATATAACTGAATAAAATGAACAATTTTTATACCGAGTCATGAACATGTTTGAGCTTATTTTTAGAATTTGTTTTGAACATTTTTAGCGACGAAAAAGTACCATTATTTACCTGTAGAAAATTATATTGCATGTATATTAATAAAGGTTGGAAACTTCTTCTACATGCTCTAATCACTCATCAGCTCTTCTTGTATTTATGTTCGCTGGATAATAATCGAGTATTAAAGGACGTGGCCTTTGGCCGATGCC
>JABFOV010001799.1:0-23029 GCA_022817685.1 Aradophagus sp. ZL-2020 | reverse complement strand
ATTCAAGAACACATTAATGCAAAAATGTATAAATGCAAAAAATGCATGTATGCAAAAAATGCATAAATGCAAAAAAATGCATGTATGCAAAAAATGCATAAATGCAAAAACGCATAAATGCATAAATACAAAAAATGCAATATTGCATAAATTCAAGAACACATTAATGCAAAAATGTATAAATGCAAAAAATGCATAAAAAATAGAAATAAACCCGCCCATCTATTTAAAAATACGAAAAACAAAAAAAATATGAAATAAGTAAAAAAGTGACGTGTTTCGGTATATTTTGACTGCTGATGGATCAGCTCGGCGATTCAAGAACAAATTCATCGTCGCCTCGATTCATTTTGCGCGAATCGCGTTTATTTCAAAAAGATGTGTATATATTTAGGTACGAGGATGCTGCGCAGCTTCTTTTAGTTCGCGGCGCGGATATTGACGCCACTGATGAATGTGGATATTCCGCGCTACACCTGGCCGCCGAGCACGGTTACTTGGACTTGGTCAAACTCTTGCTGAAATATGGGGCAAAAGTGGATCACCGCGAGGACACCGGCGAATTGTTTCCCAGGTTGAATATCTTAACGAACTTTCACCTTTTCTTGTAACTGACATAATATTTGCGAAATCACTTGAATTTCCCGTTTTTTCTTATCTAAAAGATATGTTATGGCGAACCATAAAAAAAAAGAAATTTTTAACAATTTCAAACGAGTGAGTCATAAATTTACGATATTACATTTATATATTAGTAGTAAAATGTTTTACATGAATTATAAAGTTTACTATTCGATTGAATGGTAAATCGTAAATTATGATTTGAATGGTATATCTCGCTATTTAAATAGTAGATTTGATGACATGGTTAACGAAAACTGTCTACAATGAAGTACGAATGAATTTTTCTTAGCATAGTAAAATTTCAGATAATCAGGATTGTAAACAGTGATATCACGGTGATATCCCACTGATATCACAAGAGTATCACACTTGATTCACATGTGAATCGTAATTCTTATAAAATTGCACTGAGAAAACCATATTGTAACCACTACAAGATATATTGTAACGTGGACAATTTCATATAGTAAACTGTTTACGATATCATATCGTAACTACTTTCAGCAAATGACATTGCTAATTTGCTTTCTTTCGACCAATCAGCGTACTGGAAATTGTACAATCCATACTGTACGATACCGTTTTCTCGGTGTGTGATATCACTTTAATATCACATGATAATGTCAAAGAGGTTCATTACAATATCACATGGCGATATTCTTGTAATACATATAAACCAATGTGTTATTCAAAATAAAAGTGTAATGCGTAGTTACGTTAACCACCATGTGATATCATCATGATGTTACAAAAACGCTGTATGACTGTGATATCTCAATGAAATCTCTGTGATATTAATGTGATCTCATTATGCAGTCGCTATATCATATTACTGTGATATTAGAATGAAATTATTATGATATTACAATGACATCCCTGTGCCATTACTGTGATATCACAATAAATTCCTTATGATATCACTGTGATATCCTATTGAGCGCTAGATTTGAATTAAAGCATGTGATATCACTGCAAAAATTACCGTAATATCGTAATCCAAATTTTATTCATCCAAATAAATTTTGATATTCATTGTTATACCTTCCCCGTCAAAATATGTAGGTTGGATATTCTTGCTAATTTTAATACAACTACTGTGATATTACTTCTCAGAACGACGCTATGCGACGAACCTCTGAGACTAGCGCTGAGAAATCGTCATATTGAAGTAGCCCGGACGCTTTTGGAAGCTGGCGCTAATCCGAACAAACGATACTTCTTTGGCTCGGAGATCAATCTGGTATCACCCCTTGATTTGGAATGCATGGAATTACTGCTGGCGTTCGGCGCGCAGCCGAACACTCGGGATCGCGCCGGACTTACGCCGCTAATGAAAGCCGCGAGACTGCCGCAGGTATCCCAAATATACACGTTGCATCGTACTCTTTTACTCGCGGGAAAAAGCAAATATCAACGTAGATTAAACGTAGATTAAACGTAGATTAAACATCTTCAATATCGATTTAACGTACGTTGGATGTTTTCGATAAGTCGAATGTCGTATAAATCGTGAATTAAACATTGATTTGACGTATATTGGACCTCACAGACCATCTGATCAAATCATCAATGTTCAAGAGGTCAATTACACGTCGATAAAACATCCTTGACGCTGATTCAACGTACATTGAACATCCTCGACAATTCTAACTCTATATTCATGTTCTGAACATGGGTTATACGTTGATTCAACGTACATTAGACAGTCTAAACAATCCGATCAGCGTATTAATATTCCAACACGTCAATTGGACGTTGGTTACACATCTTTAACATCAATTTTGAACAATAACATTTTGAACGATCTGAACTAGACTGTTATTCGACGTTAATTCGACGTACATAAGATATCGAGTTTACGCTTTCGACGGCAATTCAACGTACATTGAATGTTTAAAACAATTGAAATAACACATTAATGTTCAAAACGTGAATTATACGTTCATTAGACGTATTTTTAACATTTCATAGAAATTCACCAATTATGTTTGATAATTTTTCAACTCCAAAATATTATCAACTAAATTCACCGAATTAACGCAAGATACGTTATAATCAATGGAGGTTGTTCAATTACTGAACATATTAATTGGCGAGAGAAATTGCTTGCAGGGAATAGCTTCTGTGTTATTGTTGCTGAGTTACGGCGCAGATGTGAACGCGATGGCCGACGCCAGGCACGACAATCGAACGATTATACATTACGCGATACTTGGTGGCGACCCAGCAGTCATCAATTTATTACTGAAGCAGGGCGCCAGGTTGGACATGGGTCCGGATTATCAGAAACCTTCGGCTTTGGATCTAGCTATACTCAAGGGTGACCCTTCAATCGTGAAAATGCTTTTGGAAGCAGGTTTAATAATTTCTATATTACCGTAACTTGATTTTGATCACAAATTATTTATAAATAAATATTATATATAATTATTATCACAATTATTCTGTATAATTAATATTTTTATTATATATGTGAGAAAAGAAAATATTTTCGACTCAACAACTGTCATAGTTCAAAAACTCAATTTTTTCCTTTAACGGAAATAAAAAATGTTGGTACCCCTTGCTTTCGGCTCAGTTATATGAACCGTGTTTTATTTTCTCATTAAGTAACACACTATTTTATATTTCTGAGGATTAATTGATATTATTAAGGAAAATTAAAATGAAAATTTGGATAATCCAAAACAAAAACTTTCTTTTTCCAATTGTAATGTCACTTTATCCAACTTTACTTCTTTTTGCTTCATATATAAAATTATATTTATATACGAAAAATTATATATATATTTTTTTATATTTTTGAGTTTTAATTTAAATTTTTATTATTATTCATAAATTTAAATTCAATTTAATTTTAATTGTAATTTTTTAATTTTTTAATTTGTAAAAATCATATATGATTTTTTACGTTTCCATATAAAAAATATTTACCAACAAATATTTTAGGTGCCGACGTGAACGCGAGTTCTCCCATCATTGGTTCGCCGTTGCACGTGGCTTGCGCGGACAATATTCCCAATCGACTGGAGATTCTCAGTATGTTACTGGAGCGCGGTGCCGATCCGAATTTGGTTATCCGCAGCGAGGAGGGTTTGTCCCTGCGCCCGGTTTTAGCTGAATACGTAGCATCGAACGAGAATCCATCGGTAGAAGTTGTTGCGCTGCTCCTGAAATACGGGGCCAGAGTGGTCATCAAGACCCAGTTCCGAGACCCGCATGGTATACTGAACTCACTGCAAAACACTGCTGATAAACCAAGACTCCTGAAGGCTCTGCTTGAGGCTGCTGAGAGCTTCGATCCCTGTATGATTCGAAGGTATAATTTTATAAAATATTGTTAAAAAAATAGTATATAATATAATAAAACTGACAGAAAATAAACGGGATCTCAGGGTAGGGGACGGGCGAGGTCGGACCGCAAATAAAACGCGAAACACATTTTTATTTTCACAGAATTTCATTTATTCAAGAATAAATCGGAGGTCCCTAGGGCCAAAACATTATCAACGGTGAGCGTAATTTGTAACTCTGAATTAACAAAATTAAAAACAAGATAGAAATGAGCACTCGAGCTCGGTAATTAAATCAAAGAAAAAGAAAATGCCATAAGGACCGACAGCATGCTGAAAAGAAAAAGAAAAGAAAAAGACAGAGACGGAGAAAGCGCGGGCTGCTCGGGCTCATCCTGGACCGCCGGATGCCTCACCGTGGTTGCCTACCCAGTCATTTCACCGTGGCCCATCATAGGGTGGGTTCCCTAACAAAAAAATCCACGTAGGAACCTATATAGGAATTTGACACAGGAACCTATACAGGAACTTACATAAATTCCTATATAAGAACTCATACCATCTGGGAACCTATTTGGGTTACCTTATGGGTGATTATTTGATCAAATTGAACTCATATGGTAATCCAGATAGGTTCCCAAATGGTATGGGTTCCTATATAGGAACTCAAATAACTTTCTATGTAGGTTCCTGTGTCAAATTCCTATGCAGGTTCCTATATGGACTTTTTTGTTAGGGTTCAGGAATCGTTTTAGATCTTGTATGTGGTGTCGCCCGAGAGCTTTCTCCGACTCGTCAGTCATTTCATAAATTACCGGGGAACCACTCGGCTTACCACATACGGTTCGTCATAACGGGGTACCAATTTGGCGGATCGATAGTCGGAAGTAGAGGACAGTTCATGATGTCGTTTAAGAACTTGGTCCCTTTCTTGAAACTGATGGTCATGTCTGTCTTTGTCGTAATATTGGGCTTGTCGATCACTGGCACATTCCAGGTGCCTGATCACAAGGTCGCGTATCGTGGACAATCGGATCATACGTTTGCCCCAAGGGTCTGTTAAAGTTTGGGGCCAATTCAGGGAGGTTCCGGCTTGAGGACCGGACTCTGGCACAAGTTCACCAGGCGAAGTCCGGAATCCGGGTTGACGAGTGTCCGGCGGTGTTGAGCGCGTACTAGAATTCGTCCAGGTGCTTATTCCAGGATCGGTGATCTTGTTCAACGTAGCGCAGCATGAGGGTCTTTAAGGTACGATTGGTGGAGTTTGCCTGTGGGTGATAAGGCGAAGTTGTCGAGTGGCGAATGCCAAACTCGATGGCGAGAGATTTCATCTCTCGGTTCATATACTCCTTGCCGTTATCCGTGTGGAGCATCCTGGGCTTGCCCCAGCGAAATAGGACCCTCTCCTGAAAGGCAGTCTTGATGGAGCGGACATTGGCCTTGCGTATGGCCTTCACCTCCGTCCACTTGGTGAACGCGTCCTGAAACAGTACCAGGTACTGGTATTGTTCTCGGGTCAGTGGGAACGGACCCATCACATCCGAACACACAAGTTCCCACGGCTGATCGGGGAATCTTCGACCCATCAGGCTAGGCGGAGCAGACTGCGACAGTTTCATGCGTTGGCATACGTCGCAAGCACGCACGTAGTCAGCTACGTCCCGATAGCAGCTGGGCCAGTAGAAATCTCAAGCCAGTCGGGCATATGTTTTATCAATACCCAAATGTCCGGCAGAACACGGATCGTGCATTGCCGAGATGATTTGGGCGCAGAAATTCGGGGGCGGAACAATTTTCCATGCGTTCAAGTATTCTAAAAGATCTTGGAGAAGTGGATCGGACCGGTGACAGTACAACCTCTCGTTTCCGACTTGCTGATGGCTCCAAATTACTTTTTTGTCTTTGGAATAGTTTCGTGACCTTTCTTCTCCGCCTTAGAGCGGAAAACATACTATTCCGTTTACGTGCTGAAAATTTACATGTCAGAAACGATCAATTTTGCGATGTCTTAAAATACGTACACGGAAAATATGGCTTTTTAGACGTATTTAGAGAACGAAAAATAACAATTTTCTACCCTGGCGTACTTCTCTGTCCAAGCGGTAAAAATTCATTCATCTGAAACTATCAATTTTCCACCCTTGTTAAATAATATATTATTAGGCAGAACGTGAAAGGAAATTGTCTCTTTTCAGGTCGATTTCGCGGACGAAACAGTCACACTTTCTTCCTCTGGGTTGGAAAATTACACATTTCTGCCTTAGGGAGGACTTTTCTGACTGAGGGAGAAAAAGTACACTTTTTTGCCTCAGGAAGAAAAAGTACACTTTTGACCTTTTAGCCTTTCATTTCCTCGGTATGAAATATATTATTAAATCGTATATTTCTTTCATTTTTAGATCAAGTAGCTTAACCGATGCTCAAAAAGCCTTAGTTATGGAAGCTGCGAGAACACCGTTGCCTCTAACTCATCAAGCAAGGTTAATCGTGAGGAAACTCTGTGGGACCAGATTGCCAAAAGTCGTGAGAAATCTTCAGCTGCCACAGTCCTTGCATCGTTACCTTCTTTACGACTTTTATTAAGATGCTACATTTCTTTTCCTGAGGTATTAAAATAAGTAGAAGTTTCTTTTTTCCGATATTATTAATATTTCATAAAGAAAGGATACTATTTAGCAACTTTTAAATTCTTTTATCTAAAAAATTACTAGCTACTGTGACATTAAACCTTGAAAAAAAAGTTCTAATCTGATGAATTAATAATTAGGTTCATAAACAAGGATCATAAAATCATTTTACGAACCTTGGTAGCGGACCAAATTGGAACTAATCGCTTCTCGGGCTGTAAAATCTCTCTCGGGCTATGTCATCGAGCATCTTTACAGCCCTAGGGCGGTAAGTTCCACTTTACCGTCCGCTCCCTAGATCCGTAAAATAGTGTGCATGCCTCGGGCACAGTGGCGCCCTCGACAATAATATACTATCAATACTATTCATTTTCACATACGAAAATAATAATTTTGATTTTAATTTCTTTCAGATATTGTGATAAACGTCATTGGACACCAACCTCTTCTGAAGCTCAGTTAATAAAATTAAGCTGATAAATATTTTTGTAAAATTTTCAACAATATGTACACGATCGGCGCGCCCTCGGCAACATTTTGATCCTTTTTACCGATAATTTTTTTTTTTTTTTAACTACTCATTTATGTTTCGTGAATAAAAAGGAAAAGAAAAAAAAGGAAACGAACGACTTTTAACGCGAGTGACGAAGATATTGCACTGAAGTTTTAGTATTACACAACCTACGTGTATATTTTATAAAATAATTTAAAAAGAAATGAAACAAAGTGTTTCGATGTGATCTTAATACTCAAAGTCTTAAAAATCTTCGAAAGTGACACATATTTAATTTTGTACCTTTGTATATGTATACTTGTTATATTGTACACATATGCTGAACAGTATTTATGATTAATAAATGGCAGCCCATGAAATTGTGTGATTTATTTTCGCAAATTACTCCTGATACCAAAAAAGTAAAAAAAAAAAAAAAAAAAAAAGAGAAAAGAAACGTCGACTTTCATTAGAAATATCATAAAAAGGTCAACGATGTTCTTAAAAAGGGAACTTTAAAATCTAGGCATAACATTAAAATTGGTGATTTTTTTTTTCAATGTAAAATTTAATTGAACTATTTGCAAAATACATTTATGAATTAGAAATATATTTAGGTTTTCGTCCACAAACTTTCAAAGAAAGTGCCGATCCTAGAAACAACCGGACTTCTTTTATCTCAAGATCATAAATCAATTAGCAAATAAATTAAATGCATTTGGATAGGACATAATAATACATATAAATCCTAGTTCCAAAATAACTTATTTGCACAAGAAAGAGTAAATCACATCTGAATTTCAACATCGTTGCGTTACATTTAGCAAAAGTATACGTCTTATATTAACAAATGCATATGGATTGAGGAGAATATAAAAATATACTTTCACAATAAAGCGCAGGCACTTACGTTACAACGATGAATCCCTTTGTACATTGATCGTATAAAAGTGAATAAATTAGTGGCCGTGGTCGCAATGAAATCGCACGCGAAATTCAATTTAACAATTAATATTACATTTTTTTTGACGATACGTACACGGAAAAAAAAATCAGGTTAATTTAGCAAACAAAAGCATTGCCAATTTAGAATATCATTTTATACGACGTTGGCAAGAACAATTTTGAATTTCACAATTGCTATAACTTTTTCTACAATTCAAGTACAATACTCGATATTCGTTTATTTATATAAAATTAGTATAGTATGATGGTACGATTTCGAACGTGTTTAGTAATAAAAATGTTTTACTAAATTAGAGTGTATTTATCAAATTTGTCTGATTTTTTCTTTCCGTGTAACAAGATATTTTATTTTGATGCGATTTCATCTGACATAAGTTTAGTGCGTTCGACGTTCAATAAATTTCATTTTGTAGTTAGCAATTAGCAATAGTCGCTTGTACTTGGAATCAGAATTGACCAATTTTGATTGAAATCAATCGATATTTTAACAAATCAATTAAAAATTATTGTACTCAATGAGAAGTGGTTACTCAATTAATTGATCAAGTATTTGATTTTCGATCAATCATATAATCAAGTAATCAATTTTCGATGAAGTAATTTTTCATCGATTGAAAATATTGATTGATTTCTATTAAAATTAATCGATTGTCAATTACCGATTTTTTTTTTTCGCTCAACTTTGCATGAAATGCGTTAAAATTATATAAAATATAGATTATTCGAAGTAAACATTGCGTATTTAAATTGTAAATAGTTATTGTATAAATATATAATCTGTTTTCATGTTCTTCAATCATTTGATCAATTGTATAACCATAAATCTTATTCTCTGTTTTAACAACTAAAGCAAAAAATAAGACACTTACTTCTAAAAATCGATAGAAAGCATTATATTAATCTAATAACTATTAGTGTTTATCCCAATCTTGTTTTCTTTATAATTAATGAGATATTACATTTTCAAATGAAGCAATACTATTTAATTGAATATTGAATTCATAAAAATATCAGTTCAAAGTAAATGGATCAATTTTAAAATAATTGAATTTTTTGTAAATATAACGCACTTATAAATATAATCCATTTATTTTAAACTGAGATGTTTTTACTTTTTCGTCAGTGTAAAAATATTATCCACTAGTGAATTAATCTAATGTTTTCTATTGGTTTTCATCTATTGTACTCATTATTGTAAATCTGTAGTTGACGTATAAAAAAACGCAACTGCAAAAATACGCAGATAACAAAATAGTACAAATAATGCTCAGTACCTGATCAAACTTATTTGCGGAGATTTGTCAAGTACGCTCATCTTATTTTCTAGGCACCTTAATACATTATAAATACAAAAGTATGAAACAGTATTTCAAAAAAAAATAAAAAATAAAAAACAAAAAGTAATAATAATAAAGTAATAATAATAATAATAATAATAAAGTAAAATAAAATAAAATTGCGTTATCAATCCATCACAGATCAAATGTTCACTTTCTTTTGAAATTCAACGGTTCTCATAAAAACTAGCTTGGTTTTAAAACGAGAAAAATGATCTAAATTTTTCTTTTTTTAATTAGCACCGTGATTTGACCAACGAAGGATTGAAATTTAAAAATTAAAATAAAAAATCTGGTCGCTGATTTTTCAGTTCGATAATTTCACAGCTTCGCATTGTACATAATTTGATTTGCAATGTAGACAGTCACATTAACTCTCATTTCATCTGGTCAAAACAAAAATCAATTCTAACATTATCTATCCATGATTACCAATATCTGATCAATACATTACATTTGTTCGTTGATTTTTTTTCTAACAGTTTAATTTGGTTGTTGAAACATTTGTGAGTGTAAAAAATAAAATTAATATTCTGCAATTTAAGTTTAATAAAACTGCTTAATAAAATTGCATAGAAATAAAAATTAATTCTCGAGTCAAGTGAGAGTCAAGTGTAAAGATAATATATATGTTACCCAGCAGCCGAAAATCAATTATATGCAATTAAATCCAACTTGTAACAATTTAAATAATATAATAATCATCGAATTGTAATATACTGAAAAAATACACTATTTCACTAAAATTTTTTTATGAAATAATCGAATTTTCATAAACTGAAGTATTACAATTGAAAATTTCTGGTGAAATAATCAAATTATAATATATTTGAAAATTACAATTGAATCGTCTTGAGTAAAATTAACAAACTATATTAAAATGTAAATTGATTGAAAATTCCCGATTTCAAAATCTATTGCAGAACATTTTCAACATTACATAAATTACAATTAAATACAATTTATTCCAATACAAATTTATCGTTTTAAAATATCGATTATCGATTTAAATTGTAATTTTCCAATTTCGACTGAAGACAAAATTAATTGTATCCAATATACTTTTTCCAAATTGAATTTGATTCTCGGCTACCAAATAAATCGTACGTAAAAATACATGTATATCTCGTAGAATTTGTAGTTTCAAGTAAAACGGATTACAAAATATATTATCTCTGAAATCGCGGTCCAGATGTTTGGACAAAGCGCTTCAACAATTTTTAAACTTCGTCCACGTTCATAAGCATAAAAGTGTACAAGATTTAAAGCACCATGTGAACGGCGATTTAAAATTCGTAAATCGATAATTCACAACACTTACGTCAATACATTGGCTTGCGAATTCTGCTTGTTAATGCAAATATATTAAATTATTTGTGCTACATAGATGAACTCTTCGTTTGCATGCATTATCACCTAGTGACATCACAGTTTTGCATTCGATCGAAGTAACCACTGGTGACGTCACCATTCTTTTGTTCAAAAATAAAATTACAAATGTGCTTGGAATTTCCAATGTTTCTTAGTAAACAAAAATGAAGTCAATTTTTTAATTTGTTTTCTTGATATTTTAATTAATATTTTATTTGATTGATAATTTGATTGATAAAGAACGTCTTTTTGGTTAATTATTGATTTTGCAAATTTTAATTTATCAATCAATAAACTTTTTCTCTGTGTGACATATTTTTGTATTGCACTTTGTTTAATTACGTATTTTCTTTTGTTTATTAATAAACGTTGAAAAATTCATATACAAAATTACAATTGTTCAGTTGTCAGAGACAGGATCAACGAAATTTAAATATCGATAATTAATTGAGTCTGAGTATGAGAATAACTTTTTATCGATATGATTACTACGAACTATGTTTAAAATTAATTATCAGTGTGTAAAACGATAATTATATCGTTAAAAATAAATTGCAAATACAGCCCCAATTCAATAAATAATAAAAATGCATTTGAATTCATCGTCACAAACCATAATTGACATTTAAAATTGAACAAATATCTGTGTTTTATTTTGATCTATCTCCAACAACTGAATACATTTGTGATCGAAGGAAAAACCAGTTAACTCTATATTTTGCAAAATTGATTTAATACAAGATTTCACCATTTGTTGAGTGAAATTTTTATTCTGAAAATTATAAAAACGCATCAATTTCGTAACTTATAATACAAATGAAAATCCTGAAGTCAACACCTTTAACTCGTTTTCGAGGTTTTACAAATAATGGAGTTAACTGGTTTTTCCTTACGGATATAGATATTATATTATCTATCGACAATATATTATAATATTAATATATATGATGAGACTTCTGCATCGAATTAAAAACCATTTCCAGTTTGCTTTCAATACTTTTAGAGTACTTAAATGAGTTTTTCGTGGAAGATCAAACTGCAAGACAAATTGAGTCGCTTGGAAGAAGCAGTGAAAACGCCGCAAAGTAAAAAAGGTATTAAAATTAAAATACTGATCGGAGCACCCAACAGTTATCGGTTGATCGGTGACAGCTCGTGGGACTGTTGACCATTTGTGTTCGAAGTGGTTCCGATTTGCGCAAGAGGTGACTGGCGCCACCTACCGTTCTCCACATTTAGCGTCTTGTCCTCGCAGACACATAAGAATAACGTGTCTATAACCGTCTGAAAATCATACCATCTATTAATTGAGATTTAAATTTCATTTTAAATCAATTGTCAAAGTTATAACATTTTAAAATCGCTTTAGTAACTAAAATTTTTAATATGACGGTGATATATGATGGTGTAATTTAGATGCATAGGGACCAACAAGTTTATAAAATGTATTTTATAAATACATGCATCATAATATTGTCACGTCATTGAAACACGGATAATATGCAACTTTTTTATTTTTGAATCTTTTTTTGCAAAATATATTTTAATAATTATAATTTTGAATTTTTAATCGCTTATTGAATTATACAAAAATATATGAAACAAAGCTGATAATAACGTAACTTTGTTATTGACGATTATTATATAGCTTTTAAATAATTTTAAACTATTAATTTATATTACAATAAACAATAGTGATCGGTTATTATTATTTCACTGACAAAGTATAAATTTAATTAATAAACTTCATTAAAATAACTACAATTACAGTTGTTTATTGTAATGTTAATTAAGAATTAAAAATTGTTTTTAATAATTATACCGTTAAACTATAGTGTCGTAATTAAACTGAATATGTAATTATTAAAATACTTTGATATAAAAACAAGTGAGAGTTTGTTTTGATTTGAAATGTAATTAGCGAAGGGAATATACATTGAAATAAAAAAAAAAAAATTAAAATCATAAATTAAAAACTCGTTGTATGAAAAATGATATAAAAGTTCTAAATTTGCCAAATATGCAAATCATGCCATAAAATTATGCAATTTCTATTCAAAAATTGAATTTTTTGAAATTATCATTAAAAAAATCCACTTGCATATTATCCAAATTTTTGACATTACTCTGATATCACAGTCAAATCCACACGAGATATCACTGTGATATCATTGCAAAAATTCTAAGCAATTCAACGTTCAATATACCTCGTAAAGCGAAATAATACAGTGGGCTATGAAAAATGCAAAAATGCAAGTCACGAAGATGGGAATGGCATAGAAATGCAGTCTGGGATCTTGTCTCATGAACAGCAGACCAATGCTGCCAGTGACAGCGGTGACGAAACATTTGCCCAAAAATAGTATAAAATCACCAACGCCGTTGATCACGGCAATTTGAACGGCATTGCTAACAATCGTGTCGAAAGCCTGGAAAACAGTGACACATATTTAATTTATTTATTTTTTTTTATTAAAAAGTTATAACTCAAAAAATTGAAAACAAAAAAAAAAGAAAATTAATTATAATTGGAGAAAAATAAAAATCACATTCAATTTTTTTAATTCCAATTTTTGAGCTTCATTTTTAAAACTTTTAAAAAAACTTTAGAATTAAAAGCACTTACGATTCGTGCAGCGTTACAAAAATACGTCCCTTCTATGGCAATAACGGTATACGCATTATGATTCATGTATCGAATAAATTTCTCCAAACAGTAGAAACAGCAGATACAACATTTTAAGCCACACTGTGCGCAAGGGGATGTCTCCTTGGTCTTTTCAAATCTAAAAACAAGTTTGTTTTTAACTAAAATTCAAGTCAACCGTAATTCGAAAATAATTATTGAAATATAATTAAGTTATAAATACTTTTTGTGCAGGTAAGTTAAGATTAACCGAGGAACTTTGAAGAGAGTGATCAAAAATGATCCACAAGCGACGGAACCTAAGTGATAAGTGACTAAATTTCCCATGGCTGTGCATACTGGCGATTTCCTTGATTCTTTATCTCTGAAATTAGAAATAAAAGATTTAATTTATTTATATTTATTATTAATATGCATATATAAAATATGAACCTTAGAATACTGAACTTATGTTGACTCGTTTTGTCTCATGTTTCGAGATATGTCGACATGTTGTTGACATATCCTTGTTAAAAACTCACATTTAAGATTAAAATTTAATTTGAAATGGTATATTATTTAACAAAAGAGTAAAGTACAATTTTACTCCTACTATTCTTTACAATAAACGGAAGTAAAATATTACCTTGCTCGTGGGAGAAAGTATAAGTTTTTTTTTGTTTTAAGTAGTTTTTTTGTTAACGTAGTAAAAGTATGTTTTTTTGAGCACGTGTCACATAAAGTAATTAATATTTTGGATTTCGGAGTTTTCACCTGAAATACCAATGTGCGACGGCGCCGGCAATGACCATATTTTGGCAAGCAATTATGAACTCGGAAACCCAGATTAGACCAATGAGATAGATCCACCACATGTATTTAACCCAGGTTGCATCTACGTACTCAACGAGGGTAAACGCTGAAAATCAATAACACCAGTTAATTGCGTTATCTTAAATCCAATTGATAAAAGAAACAAATAGTCGTTGAATACTGATTTTTTAAATAATAAATTTTATAATCTGATTTTAATTAACTGAAGACTAACATTTGAAATTCTTGGTCTGAAAGTTGATTTTGCTGTCTTCGGTTAAAACACTCAGTCCTTCGACTGAACTTGCGTTCAAAGGATCAAAGATTCGGTTCTCATACATTTGTACCGATTTGGTGCTCGGGTAGCCTGAAAAGAAAAATTTTTTTTTTTATTATTTTCATAGTATCTGAATATTTAATAACATTTATAATATACGTAACATATAACATGTTCATAAATATATATATATATATATATATATATATCATACAAAATTGTATCATAAAAATAAACTTTTCAAGTTCAACGCCGTTGAGAACGTTTTTAAATGGAACAAATTATGAATTATTATATAAGTCGATCATTTATTCATCCTTACTTGCAGTTGCAAGAGAAAGTACCACTGTCACCCAAAATGCAAAGAATAACAGGAGAGCGAAAAATGTGAGCAACGGTTGGAAAAAAAGAGCCGGTAATTCCGCAAGGCACTTGGCGCTTTCTTTGAAGAGAGATGACATAAAGCTGATACGTCGTCTCAAGAAACATAGAAGGAACATCAAGATGGTCTGCAAAAAAATTTACTTAATTACTGTCAGATTTATTTCTTTTCTGTGTATTCTTTTAAGTATATCACAACTCACGGTTATAATAGTTGCTAAAATGGCGAACGCTAAAAAAGCTCTTTCATTTCGGACGGATTCCTCTAACAGTTGGCTGCTATCGGTCGAATCTAAGGTTTGCTTTATTCCGATGTAGGTCCACCATAGTAATCCGGTACCAACTGATAAAAATAAAAGTATTGATAAGATAATTGATTGAAAAAAAAGTGAAATTGCTTCACTATCAGTGGATGAAATGATGTTTAAAAAATAATTGCAAATTCGATTTGAGTTGAAGTGAATGGATACGGTCTTATCTAGTTTTTAAGTAATTAATTAAATTTGCAATTATTTGAATTCAGATAAGTTGGATGGTTCGATTGTGATTTCACATTTTCACAGTGATATCACAGTGATATCATAGTGATTTTATAATGATATCACACTGATATACATGGTGACATTCTAATGAATACAAACCAAGAATTTATTGAAGATATAATGATAAACAAATATAAAATCAGTGTGAAATTACTATAATATCATGGTAACATCATTGCGATATAATTAAAAAATTTTTTTTTAATTTTTTGAAATATGAAGGTATATTAATGTAATACATAATTATTAAAAATATAAGAGTAAATACATATATAAGCATCAAAATTAAATCACATAGTGATATTATTGTAAAAATTTTAGCTCCCTAGGTTTTTACATGACTATGCAAATCAAATTACACTATTTTTACCTAAGCACGAAATGGTGACCAGGATCATCACAACCCAAGTAACAATAGTAGCTAGCAGGTGGTAGATGGCAATCATGAATAAAGATAAAACTGAAAACAAATAGAACAATTAGACATATAAATATTACTTAAAATGATAACATATATTTCTCAAATTGAAAAAAATATATATATAAAATTTGATACAGTGATATGTATATGAAATTGCTAATTTTTGATATAATGATAATCAAATTTTCCATTATGTGGCATTTGCTATTTCAACTTTGGCCTCGATTAAATAGCTTGTAAAAATGTATAAAAGATATACCGATAAACATCTTTTATAAATTTTGAAAAATCAAAAAATTTAATAAATACAGTCAAACCTTGACTTACTATTTCTCGCCTGTCTCTCCAACATGGCGAGTTATCGCTCCCATTGAAGTGTTTCATCCCTACTCTTTTTAAATTCTACGTAACCTAACTTTCGATTGGTCGTAATCGTTCTAATTAATAAAATGCGCGTAATTCAAAATGCAATTCAAAAAATAATCTCAACATTGTTTACCTTCCCTAGTAAAACGAAAAGTTGTACTGTTGTAAATTAAATTTATATTTGTCATTAAAAATATTAAAAATATATTTTTAATACATCAATGGTATATTCTTAATATCTCAATTCACGTTTGGAAATATCGATAGCGCCATGCGGTGGCAATTTGAGAAACTAATATAAAGTATTTTGTCATTTATCTGCTAAATGTTATTCAAATAAAAATCAACATTACGAAACGTTGTTATTGCATATCAGATCACAAGTATCGATATTTCTTGCTCTGACCATAGTAAAAAGCTAAGATTAATGAATACCCTATAAAGACATAATATTAAACATGTAATATTTGCTATTTCAACTTTGGCCTCGATTAAATACCCATTGAACCAAATGGACCTAGATTTGGTCTAGTATCGACCAATTTCACATTCAGATCAATTCAGTTTTATGTCCGAATCTGGCTCTAGTATTGGCCCAGATTAGCCCAACAGCAGAGATTTTTATTTAATCTAGGTCAAATATAGCTCTATAAAATAAACCTTCAGACAAAAGGATTTAGATTGGTTGAAATGTGGCCCCAGATTGGAACATATTACGGACCTCCAGGCGTGGTTCAATGGGTAACTTATAAAAATGTATAAAGGATGTACCGAAAGACAAAAAAGACAACGCCAGAATTTCTCTCCAGGTTTTGTACAAGTCACCCAGAACCTGCTCGATGACGTCCCACGAATTAATAACACCATAAATATTGGACACGATAGTCGAGCCGACGTCTTGGATTGATTGCGGGACGCATCGATTGAGTATGGGGTTACTTTTATAGACCGGCAGTTTTGGGCAGGCTCCGGTTTTTTGGGTCTTATTTTCATTGGTGCACACGGAGAAACCACTTCCTGGTTTATCGTGGCATAATTGAGATCCGGTGTCTTTGTAGAAGGTGCACACGTCGTTCATTTTGTTGAGAGTCCGATCAGGGCATTTTTTCACGCAGATTTTCAACGATTGTTTGATGTTCGTGACGTCCAGAAAAAATAGATATCTGTTTTTAGAACAAAAAAGAGAAAATTATTAGATTGAATATAAGATTAGATTGAATATTGTAATAAAAATAGTTTATAATGTTTAAGAAATTTTAAGCATGACAAAATTATGTGCAAAAAGTTTGCAAAAATTTGCAATAAAAATGAATAATTAATTTTTTCGTTAGAAATATGTCTTCTTTGATTCAAAATTTATGGAATTTGGAATTCGTTGCAAATGAACGTTGCAAAGTTCCTGCGCGTAACAAATTGGAGAATTTTCGAATTTAATGCAATGTTTAACAAATAAATAAATAAATAATAAGATTAATAAAATGAATACATTGAAATTAGATAAATAAAAATTATAAGTCGAATTAATAAAATTAGATTTGAATGTAAATATTTATTTTTTAATATTCATGTTGAATATAATTATAAACATCTTGTTCTATCTACTAAATTCATGAATTGTTCATAAAATTATCATTAAAAATTCAATATAATATAAAATATAATATAAATATAATATAATATAAAATAAATACAATATAATATAAAAATAAGGTGATTTGAAGTTCGCTTTACTTCAATGAAATTGTTAAAGTTCAAGAATTGATTTTTCATATATTTTTATGTTAAAATTTTATCTTCTTCATGCAAAATCCAAATTTAAAACATTATTTAATGAATTTTGTTTTTGATCATTATTATATGGCCAACGTTGCATTCTTATCTTTTTCACCTAATTATGACTAATTATTATGACTAATTAATTTCTAGCAACAGATACATGATATTGGAATTGGACTAAATTACATGACACCGATTAAACGAATAAACAATACAAATTTTTTCTATTGCCAGTGACAAAAGCTTTCGAAATCAAATTAATTCACTTAATTAATACCACTTTAAAAGTATTTAAATGTTAGATATCTATTATGTTTTATGACTCAGTCTAAAATTTTCCAGTTTTCAGGTTTAAAACATGTATATTAATTAATTATAATAAATTAAATACATTTCTCACCCTTAAAATTGGTAATAAATTGATGACAGAAGTTTTTTAAATTAAATTTAATTTAAATTAATCTATTGTTGATATATTAATTATGTAATGTTAAAGTTATATTCTCAGAATATAAACTGTGAATTCATAGAATATATTCTTAATGTATTAACACTATATTTTTAATTTAATGCAGATACTATATAACAAACCATAATTCATTCCTTCGTTCGAATAATTTTTTTTTACATTATTTCTTACTTTATTTTTTATTTTATTTTATTATTTTGAAATTATTTTTGACAAATGAACCCAACTCACGGCTTATCACTGGTATCTTGTCCGGACAGTTCCATACTACCAAACTTTTGATTGTTCTTCATGCCACAGGTGTTTCCGAAGCTGTCGTAGCCATTGACAAGTCTTAAAGGGTTACCATAAACGAAAGCAAAGGCCGCTATCAAAATCTGAAATTACATCAACAATGTTAGAATCCAAGCAAAAATATTAATACTTAAACAAATCTTTTTTTTCTTATTTACAGATATAATTAGCACATTCAAAACAGAGTACATATACATTTTTTTCATTACAGTTTGAGTCAGTAATAAGAAGTAAACAAAATGAATACAAATTATTTTTAAATAATAACAAAGAGAGATAAAATAGAAATTTATCATTGGCTAACTTTTTTTTATTAATTATCAGATTCATTTAATAATTTTTATTTTTACTAACAAGTTTCTTTGTTTACTTTATTAAAAAAAAACTGTAAACATAATTCTTTGCTAAAAGATATTAATATACCCATACACATACATATATAATTATACGTATAAATAGATATATTCATGTATATTTAAAAAACTAAAGCAAAAGAAAAAATATATATTGTTTTATGGAAGTGACTGTTGAAAAAGGGCGGCAAACTGCGCGTAGCTCGTGCAAATGGCCTGACTTGTATTTTGTTTGATTATACCATTAAAAACCAGAAGGCGACGAAGAGACAAAGCCAGAATACATCGGTGCAACCTCGTACTCGGGTGGGTTCGGCTTGCTGCTCGTCGTCGTTGGCGTTACAGCAGCCCATTTTCGCTGACGGATGGCACGCGCGCCAGCGTCACGCCGAGGCGAAGGAAAAAGAGGCGCGCCTGACGCCACGCTCCGACCGAATGACGAGACGTTTGTTTACAGCCGCGGCGTCGAGCCCAAGGTCAGCCAACTGGCTTCCACGCCGCCATCTTCCGTGACGTCACGCGCGAGGCCGCCATCTTTGTTCGCTTTGAATTCGAGTCGCGCGCGCTTTGGGACGTGCAACTGTCACGACCTGAAAGTCATTGGTTTATACAATACTTTGTGAATATTTCAAAATATACTGTGTTTGTAAATATAAGGAAGATATTTATTATGTTAAGATACTTGATTGGCAAATAAAGGATTGAATATTTACCCCCTAGCAAAAGGAAAAATATATTGTTAATACATTAACAATATATTATTTTTCAAAAATATACTAAAAATATATTGTCATTACAGTATTACTCTATTAATAGTATATTATTAGTACATTATTAGTATATTTTTAATATACGAATACTGTATTATTAATATACTAATATATTTTTAAATTTCTGTACATTTGTATCGCTGGCAATATATTGTCAATATACTGTCATGATATTAACAAAGTATCAGTATATTGACAATACACTAACAATATTATATTATTACAATATTATAACAATATTATAATATATATGTACAGTTAGGAATATATTGTCAATATAATGACCGTATAATGTCAATATACTACTAAATATTTCCTAGTTGCTACAAAATATTAACATTCTGACCATAGCCTGCGATAGCTTAATGGTTAGGGTATAATGCTGTGACTCATTAGGTCGTGAGTTCGATTCCTCGGCATTTCAGTTTATTCAAACCGATATTTGATGTGAAAATACAAATTACAGTTAGAAATAAAATTATAAAGCGTTCTTTACAAACACATAATAATAGAAAAAAATTTTGTGTAAAATAATAAAATTCATTTTAATACATTAACAATATACTAACACTATCTTGACAATATACTATTAATATATTATTAATATACTGTTAATATACTATTAATACATTCTTAATACATTAACGATATATTTTTCGTTTTACTAGGGGATATATTATTGATGTATATTATTAACAATATATTATTTTTCAGAAATATACTAAAAATATATTGTCATCATAGTAATAATCTACTAGTAATTTAATATTAAAAGTAATAATTATTAGTATATAAATAGTATATTTTTAATAATATAATTAATTTATTATATTTTTAGTATATTTTTAATATACTAAAAATATATTTTTCTGCACATTTGTATGACTGGCAATATATTGTCAATATATTATTGATATATCGTTGAATATTGCTGGTTTATTTTCAATATAGTGACAATATACTGTCATCATATTAACAATATATCAGTACATTGACAATATACTAACAATGTTTTGAAAAATGAAATATATGTTTGCAGTTAAGAATATATTGTCAATATAATGACCGTATAATGTGAATATACTGACAAATATTTCTCAGTTGCTACAAAATATTAATATTTTGACCGTAGCTTGCGATAGCTTAATGGTTAAGGTATAATGCTGTCATTCATTAGGTCGTGAGTCCGATTCCTCATCATTACAGTTTTTTCAAACCGATATTCAATTTTAAAATACAAATTACAGTTAAAGATAAAATTAAAAATTGTTCTTTACAAACACATAATAATAGAAAAATAACTTTTAATTTAAAAAATGATATATTATTCAATATATTAACAATATATTTTTCGTTTTACCAGGGCTGTATATTTTTCAACATTATTTATATCATAATATAATTATATTATAAATATTTATATTTTACTTATATTATAACTTTCATGACAGATATGTTTTTATATATATATTTTATATGTATATATCATAATATATTATTATTAATGTTATATATATACTTAATGTATATTATTATCTAATTGGCAATTATAGAACATTAAATATTTTCTATATTTTAAATATATGTATTATGATTATATTATAATTGTAATAACAGTACGTTACTTGACGAGGAAAAAATGAGTTTTAAGTTGGTAACCTGCAAGGCTACCAAAATTAAAAATTATGTTTTCCAAGTTGAGTACGATATTTTGTCCTAATTAGAAAATAAAATATGGTTGGTATCACGAACCAAAGTCGAGTTGATACCAACATATTTTATTTTCGAGTGAAAAAATTGTTAATTTTCGATCAATTGATACGGAATTCGAGGTTTAGATGACCTGACATGAATATTGTGACTTAACGAATAAATAATTTGAGTTTTAGGTGGACAATTAGATGACTGAACCAACATGTTTTGAAAACTCCCAAGGGAGAAAAGTGTCCTTTTTCCTGCAAGTGAGAAAAAATTTGAATAACAAAGCTTGTAAGGGGGAAAAATGAATAGAATTGAACCATAAAACAAACTTACTATTCTAGCAAACATAACCTATTATTATAGCAAAGATAAATGTTGTTTAAATAGAATTATTCACTTTTCTTTATTTTTCTTGTTACACAGACACCTACAGGTTTGATTATACTTGTCATTACACAATCATTTATTTGAACGAGTATACCTATGCCGTGAGATTGCGCATTTATTTTCGCAGTCCAATATACCTCAGTTACCTGTACGCGCAATATACATGTATCATGTAAGTTCGTGGAAATATTTACATATAGATATTATAATCACAGATGACCCTTGTGCTGTATTATACTACAAGTCGTTATAATCAAACGTTATATTTTGTATATATTTATTTATCACGGACATTTTAGGACAATTGAAGAACACCGAACCACACCCTCCGTTAAGCACCATGACAAGTGATTTGAGTCTAAAATTTGTAAAGTCAATTTACATGAATTCAGAGTTTACATCAAGTAAATGCAGATAAAAGTTATAACAAATGCAATTACAACTCACGGTCACAAATTTGATTGCGAAGTTTGAATTTTAAAATTGCCGCCAAAACTATGATAATTCCCGTTGCTCGGAGCTAAGTTTTTATTTATTGGGTAACCGTTTTCCGTTGCGTTCAGTAGTTCATGAGCCCGAAACAATGATCCTCCGGAACTAAAGTCTCACGTCGCTCGCGACCAGGAAATCTTCAACGTCGCTCGCGACCAAAGGTTATGCGTCGTCGGCGACCGAAAACAAGACGTCGCTCGGGACCAAAGGTTGAACCGCGCTCGCGACCCGAAAATAATACGTCGCTTGCGACCCAAAAGAAAACGTCTCGCGACCACGCGTTGTACTTTTCGTCAACCGCCGTACTTGGATTCCTTTTTGACTGATCGGCTTTTCATGACTACTCTTATCACACACTACTTACACACCAGCATGCTTTTCCTCACTTCTTCCCCCCCCCCCTTTTTTTTTTTTTTTCTTTTTTTTACCTTTTTTTTTAAAACCTTCATCATTTTGTTTTCCCCCTTCTCCGTCAGGTTTTCTGGTTCCTGTTTTTGATTTTTTTATACGGCAAAATTTTTTGTTTGAAAACGTCTTAAACATGCATCTTAATAATTTAGTTCAAATTCAATTTTTCATTACATTTATTTCTTTATTTTTTTGTTTTTTAAAATTATACATCTTTTAACTTATTTTCAGGTCATTTTTTT
>JABFOV010001798.1:0-23030 GCA_022817685.1 Aradophagus sp. ZL-2020 | reverse complement strand
ACGAGAATTGTAACAGCAGACACGACTAGAGATGTGTTGTACATAAAAATAAGATACACGAACTATGCTTTAGTCGATCTGTGGCAACAAGTCATACATGTACGTTCAGGACGAACTTCTCATAATGTCAATCAACTGGTAATAGATCATATTTTTATTTGACGAACAACGTACCTCCTCGTATTGTACATTTTTTTTTTTTTTAGTGGTTCAAAGTGTAAAAAAGAACAACCCTAGATCTGTTTTTTTTTTTTTTTTTTTTTTTTAATTAAAATTTTAAAGTGTGCCATACTTACGAAGCAATTTAAAATTATTATAAATAAAGAATTACACTTTTAAGTAGCAATGCAGTTCTATCTTTACGTAAACATCGTCATGAAGATTCACGTTCGTATCGCAACACGCACATAGTCAGATAATTTATTTATCCAATTGGAAGTATCAAATGATTATATACGAGCACGTCTATAAATAATTATTCTGCGAAAAGATTTTATTTTATTCCAATTGACATACTATATGGGATGCATATAATAACGCTTATATCAATTCTTATACGAAACAAAAGTAGTTGCAATGCATACCCGCTTAAGTAGGTAATTGCAATCAGTTTACTTATTTATGACAAGGAACAATATAGAAAAGTTTTATGAACACAGGGATTGTTCATTTTTTACACTGACAGAACTGAACTGCAAAAATTTTACTATTTAGTTCGTTATACTGTCGTTATATATACTGTCCTCATTTTGTGAGATGATGTATAAACTTTTTATTAAACATAAAATTGTCTAAGGCATCTTTATATCACAAATGTTACCGGTGTGTAAAACTGTTAACAACCGCATATCTTTAAACATATAGATTTACATTTGTAGTTGAAAATTGCGTTAAACATTGTGATACATTTTAATGCAATGTCAATGTGCTTATTGATGCTTTACGAGATATTAGCATTTTTCGCTTGTAACTCATTTTTCTCATGAAACAAACGATATATTTATCGTTTACGGCGTGCATGATTATACGAACATTACCATTCGCTGTGGAACCGAATAGAGGAATTTTGAGTTCCCAGTGGTCGGTGTTATCACTGAGCGATTGTAACTAACCAGTTGCAATAATTGGCGTAACGTATGCTTCATTTACATAAGAAAACGACACTCATCTTTCCTTTTTTTTTCCTTTTTTTCTTTTTCAAGCAACAAACGCTCTATTCTTATTATAGACAGCACTTCGAAGGTTCAGTGTTTTTTATTCAACTTCCTTCTGAGCAATTTTAAAGTCAGTTGAATTATCTTTCTTGATTAATTAATTTATTTATTTATTTTTGTATCATCTTCAATTTTTTTTAAATTCATCCAAGTTTTATATCTAATCGCATAGTTATGCTGTCGTTAGTTTAAATTATCTTTATTTAAGAACCTTCATTTTGATATTTTTTCTTTAAATTGCAGAGCTGCGTGAATCATTGAAATCGTACGTAAGAAATTCCATTTTAATTGCCACTTGAGCGGCGAAAAAACGCGCCGAAAATTTTCATATAAAAGTCCGACTTTTAGTGTCGGCCAAGACAATTCGCTTTTAACGTTTCACTTAAAAGAACGCTCACGATGAGACGTGTAATTTGCCATTAGTGCACCGTTTTATTATCCAATTTGTCTTTGCTCTTACTCGAAGCGATCGTCGGGTAACATAATGTTGACGATCTACGTAAGAATTTGTGTGTGGCATTATTAAAGCCCTGGGATTTCGCGCGATGATGAAAAATTTAGGATCGTTTTATTTATCCCCAATCTACAACTTTCAGTCAATTATTTTCATCGTTACTCAATGTCACCGATAACTTTGACTGTGAAATACATTCACTGATTTTTTACTCCAATTTTTTTATATTTTGAAATCTCTTGTTAAGACCAAAAAAAGGTACTTGATAATTTCGTTGCTCTTAACATATATTTGCTTTTTGATAAAGCTTCTTTTCCCTTTTGATACTGCTCGTTTCTTTTAAATGTTTTATTATCAATTTCCCCAATTCGAACTGCCCCAACATGCTTTCCGTATCAGCCTGCTTTTTTTGCACTTTAAGATAATAAACGCGTAAAAATTGAAATGGTTTTACCTTACATTGATTTAAAAGTGATTGTGTCTAATTTTTAGTCATTTTTGCTAAATGTCGTTGAAATTTCCGAATGTAATTTCAATGTTAAATGAAGTTAAATGAACTACTGTAATATACACAACAAAATAAGTTGTCTCTTCATAACACTTCACCAAATTAAAATTAACAATATAAAAGCAAATAAATAAAAAAAAAAAAAACAATCGTTGAAGCGTCCTGGAAACTTATGCAAGATTCATTAATTGTTCCGCTGTTGTTTTGCATTGTGAAATGTTATCAATTACATAATGTTGGATTCACGTTAATTGTATTGTAACGCCATGATAAATAAGTCTTGAAAAGATACATCTTATCGCACGAATGACTTGAACTACCAATTTGCTCGAGTGTATTGTAAAACAGTAGCCATTTTTTTAGAAGCAGAACAATGTTTCGGTGCAGTAAATCAACTAATCCCGCAACTTTCGTAATACCTTCATTAAAAGAAAAGGGATTCTTTAAAATATACAACTCCGACGTAATGGATTTGAAAATGTCCGGCGCTAGTTTACCTCGAGTGTGAAATTCTTGCATGACGGTGATTGAATTTTTTCCCCCTATTTTTTTTTTTTTTTTATAAATATAACATGAACGAATAATTAAAGTTACAAAAAGGGGCATTCTGTGAAAGATGAAATTTACGATTACATCCGGTAAACAAAAAGCGATCATAAACGCGATCGCATGCCGGGGAGGAGTTTTCCAGACACTGACTCAGCTTTTTACCGTACCGTATCTGACTGTTCTCGTTGTCAGTCACACTCCGAGAATCACACTCGGTGTGCCAGCGCAACCACTCCAGCGATCGCGAGCGCAAAGTTAACGATAATGCGCGGTGGTGGAAACCGAAGAACCCTTCTTCGACGACCCGTTTGAATAACAATAATCGGCACCCTTCCTTTCTGCCGCCTTTGTCATTCAAATGCATCGATAATTTTATCGAGACAATAAACAAACAATCGGGAAAAAGTGAAATAAAAACTTGGAATGCAAATTTCGATCAAATGCCGATTCAATAATTTGTGCTTGTGAATTTAATTATTTGCAGATGATTGATCATTGCAGCGCGAAACTTTTCAGGGATAAACAAAATTTTTGTTTCAGTTATTCGAATGGACGAGAATATTTAGACCGTTGAAAGCCATTATTTACTGTCGATCGAAACATTTAATCGTTACGATTAGATTGGCTGGTGTTTTATGAATTAAATATTTTACTAGACGTATCAATTTAATTTCATATAGTATTTGTAAGTGAAATAATTCGCTTCGATCATTTTGTTGACTCAACCATATCTGTTTCTTATTATTATATAAACTAAGGAGATGATAAAGTAACGGAAAACAGCGATATTTATAATAATCATAGTCACGTATACTCTAATTGATTGTGGATTAACTACGTCGCTACGAAATTTCGAAATGTATTATTTCAGCAAAGAATAAGCTTCGTAAGACAGAATTTCACCAAAACGTTCTGTTTTGTTTTTACGTTCCTCGATGTTATTAAACGCGTTAAACATTAATTCCTCTTTTCGCTCGGAATATATTACGTATACAGCGACAAAATAAATGAATACAATGCAACAACGGTCTTATAAAGCAAATCTGGAAATAACGAGGATTTCGAGCAAATTTAATGTGCTGTTTTAACGGGATTCAAAAGAAGCGCCAAAACTTCAATAAAAAAAGGACTTCACCGTGCGCCGTAAACCGAAATTGTTTTATGGCAACGAAGGGCGGAGAGTGTTGCGACGTAGACGGCGAATGATGAAAAAGTAAAACAGGAACGTGAGCTTTTCGGATTTTGGGGCGCGGACAATAAAAAGAGTAATTGCAGAACAAATGGGACGTTTTCGAGGAGTCGAGGGAATGCGAGCATCGGAGCCGGCTTATTTAATATCAGCGCGGCAAAATGCTCGGCACGCAACCTTGGCTCCAATTTTGATTGGCAAAGAGGTCGTCGAGCAAAAGGTGGCAATGTCCTTAGCGTCGATCAGATACGGAGACCCGCATGAGTTCAATAGAGTAAACCGAAGTTACGAGGCAACGCGATGTTGAAGGATCGTAAAGGATTATGAGCTGTCCACGCCCCCTACGATGGCTTTTACGGGGCCAGCGCCCTAATAAATGTCCCTACACGTGGATCTCGTCGGGAAGTTGTTGCACTTTGCAACGAATTTTTCAGCATTTTTAATCTGATCGACCGTACATCAATCGTCACAATTAAACTGACAAATCGGTAAAAGAGATGCAATTTGTATGCAAGTTATAATTTTGCATTAAAATCGTTCGCGGGTAAATCAATACAAAAGTAGACTGAGAAATAGAAGTATAGATATTTACAGTAAAATTTGTAATAATTTTAGTCAATTTTACAGGGCGCATAGAAAAGAATACAGTTAATTTTTTTATCAACTTAGGAATGTGGACTTGTTAATGAACATTGGGAGTAGACAAAAGTGGAATTAACGGCTTCTTGACCTATACAATTGCTTTTGAGCATTTATACAACACTAGGGCGGTAAATTTTGATTTTCCATCCATTCCCACAATCCGCAATAATATATTACTGTCGAGGGCAGCACTAACTTTACGGATCGAGGGGGCTGATAGTAAAGTGGAACTTACCGTCCGCTAAGCGGTTAGTTGCGCTTTATTTCTTTCCCAAGACATGTAAAATATCGTACCATAAAATATGAAAATTTATCACGTGCTAGAAAATGCGTTACAACATATCTTTTAATACACTGTAAAATACAGTTACATGTAACTGCAATTTGATGATAAATTATTGCAGTAATTTATCATCACGCGTGGACATAAACTGCATTTTCACTTCTAAGGAGAGAAACATTCCCTCGGGAGTAAAAATGTGTTTCTCTCTCGAAAATTAGCGAATACAAACGCAAGTTGCGTTCACTTGTGACACAAATTTCGTATGCAACTTGGGAGACAAGCGATTATTCCACGGGTGTAAATAACCGCTTCCTTCTATCCCTTGTTCATATTTTTTACAGTAGTGCAATATTTACCGCAACTATAAATACAAAAAGCAATATTACACATGCGTCTAGAAATGAAATCAAACTTACCTTATATCCAAGACGTAGTTATGTTCATTCCTTGTTGAATTCATTTATATATTCGTGCATGAAATCTGAAGAAGAAAAGAAATTAAAAATATTAGTAAATCAAGTTTAATTACTTTAATAATTATTTTATAAATCAATGTCATGTTATTAAAATAAAGGTTGAAAACTGTATTCAATTGATTTATTTATTTATTTTTTTTTTTCATTTTTCCATAAAACCTTTCTGTTATTTAATAAAATGAAAATAGTAATAGTATGTTTCGTGCTATAATCAGTGAAAAAGAAAATATTTATCTTTCCACTGGAAATATTTTTCTTCTGAACGCTTATAGTGCGAGTGAAGTTTTGTATAAGAAAATACAATTTTCAACAATTTCTTAAAAGAAATTTCCTTGAAAAAATAGATTATAAGATTGTAATCAGTCTTTTTAATGAATAAAAGCAAAAGTTTTTAATTGAATTATAATGAAAATGATGCAAAACGGCTTATAATTATGTAATATTATTCTTTTGTGTAATTATAATTAATTAATTGTACGAAATTTAATCACTTTAAATTTTCAAACAATTGATTTGATAGTAAATACACAAAAGTAAAGTTTGACGTAAAAATATCACTAAGATAAAAATAAAATATATAATGTAAGAAAGTATAAGAAGAAAAGACAAATGGTTACTATTAAGAAAATCAAAGCTCCGCATCATTTAAATAATACATCATTTTATTAATAGAATAAGATAATTTTTATCGATATAATCATCAAGGAACTATGTATTCCAATAAAAATAGAAAAAGAACAATCGTGTATAATTATAAAACAGTTTATCGTTGCAAATATCTTATATTTTAATAAAATATTGGCAAAACTTATTGTTGAAACAAATTTCATGTTTTGAACTTGACAGTCACATCAAATTTTCATGTGAAACGAACGAAATTTCATTTCATCGATCTAAACGCAAGAGCATATAATCTACAACAAATTTAAAAAATAAACAAGACCTCATTTCTGACACAAGAAATCATCGGCATTTTCATTCATATTATTATTAACTCACTCATCTCGCTTTTACTTAACTGCATGCATCGTTGAGTTATTTTTGCATTCTTACAAACTTGCGATCAATTCAACAACTGTATCAAAGACATATAATTATTATGCTTAATTATTACTGCAATGAATTCTTTTGGTGTCTATTTTGTGCTAATCACGCTCTCGCTCATCAATAAAACTGTCGCTCAAAACATCTAAATTTACCTAAATACTTCGTTTGACTCGTTACCGCGTTATTCGCTAATCATTTTTTTTCTAAAATAAATAACAACTGTTTTCTCATTGATACTTTTTTCCCAACAAAAATTTCAAAGTCTCCACGGTCAAACGGTAACGGCACTTGACATTAAATTTCGGCTTTAAAAACATTCGCGTTATACCTGCTTTGTATTTCAATATACAGCTATCTGAGAAAATTTTACGATAACGATCAAATACTCGCAGAAAACGTCATAAAATATGTGTTGCTTTTTTTTTCAAAAGTATATCTTGTTAGATTCTTATTGATGTAAAATTTTCTAGATTAACTACATGTATTAGCTCATTTTTCTCTCTGGTTCATTTATTTTCCTTTTTGCAACATTTATAGTCGAATGCAAACACTTTGCTCAACGTGCTTGTATTCCCAGCAGAACTTTCAACAATTTTGTTTTCTTTCTTCTTTTTTTTTTTCTTTTTCTTCTCTACATTTTAATGAGCCAGAATATAACGACTTTGTTTACTGTCAAAGTAAAAGAAAGTGATAATACGTTCACGTGGTTCTCATCCATTCTTTCAATCCTTTCAACGTATATCTACCTGCAACTTTTATAAAAATAAGATAAATGATAATATGTTTCGCACTTAATACAAATTACATGCATTGTACAGTAGCGCTAGGTGTTTAAGTGACAATTCGCGTACATGTTTTTCAATTCGTACTCCCAGAGTATCTACTTTTTATATATATATAACAGAACGTCCAAAGTAGTTTAAAAGAGTCCAAAAACGTCTCCCATTATCATATAATATTACCTCGGATTTCCTTTTGGACTGTTTCAGACTCTTAAAATTTGTTGGCAGATTGTTGCAGACTTCTAAACTGTGCATGTACAAATGTACGGTAATATAAGGAAAAAAAAAAAAAAAGAAAAAAGAGTAATATCTTTCGGAAAAAACAACGCAAGTTCAAAGAAGATGTTTTACTTCAAATTAACATGGATCTGCAGTTACGTCCATTAAATATTTTGTGAGGAAGTTGGGAAGATGACAAAATAGTATAAATAAACATGGAAAAGCGGTACGAACCGGAACAGGACTCAAAATAAATGATTGATATTGCATACTAACTATTTACAATAATAATTGTTTTCGTATGTTATTCATACGTTTATACTACGATAGATTATATAACATATATAATATATAACTTTTCTAACATGTGATTATAGCAGGTACATTTGCACTCGTTTCATTTTTTTTTTCTTGTTTATTTCTTGAAAATTTTCAATTTTTCATAGAGCCTTGTCACGTTGCACAGTCTCTAAAAGAACTCCGAAATGTAATTCAGAATTTGCAAAGATTCTTTACAGAATGCCCGGCTATATCTAAGTTTGATACTTCTTCCTATATTCGTTGCGCAAAGTATAAAAAGTAAAAAATAATTTTGTAGAAAAATATATCTGTGTATATGTTTACGTGAAGTATCATTTCAGCAAGATCCAAAAACTTGTCTTCTATTGAGAACTTTTGCAAATCTGCGAGTCTCGTAAAGTGTCTGAACTGAAATACGAATGCGGAGAATCTCTTCATCAAATTTGATAGTCCCGAATTTGTTGTAACAGTGTCGTATTTTCTTTGTCGTGTAAAAACGAGAAATAATGGCAAAGAATTTCTTCCTCAAACATTTGTTCGTATTTGATCAAAAATCCAAAGAATCGTTTAAATGATTAGAAAAAGGACTGTACTTATTTTTAACTTTTTTTTTGACTACACGTATGTATATAAAAGGAAAAAAGTCAAGTTCCAAACGATAGATAAAATCACTATTTCGATGGATTGTATTCTAAGTATTTGTCTCTGTCAGTAAATTGCCAGTTAATGTTGAATTGTTGTTTGAAAGCAAACTTAATGGATTCACACGACCTATAATTGATGAGCCATCGATCAGACACTACATGCAAGTACAAAGTAAAAAAAATTTTCTAACTGTAATTATCGACGTTGCTACCTTCGATAAGATTGCAGTAGGAATGACATTTGTGTGACATCAGTCGACTGAATTCGAAAAGCGGACATTTTATCTTGTAAGTTTATTTAAGCACTATTATACGAAAATTTACTTGGAGTAAATTCTTCAGAAGATAATAATTTAACATAGTGCATTTACGGAATATGTAATCCTAAGCCAATCAATTTTGCCTGCAAAGACAGTAACGACGGGCATTTTAATCATTCAGAATTAATGAAAAGATTAACTTTAATACACGAGACTTTCGTATGAATAAATGTTGATACTAACACGAAGAGTTGACTCTTCAACGTTCAAAGGCGCAATATATTAATCGAATAGGTTTTCAACGAAAAATATGTAGGAAATTACTGGTAAGAAGGACTCGAAGGTGTATTTGAAGGTGTTTCTAAAGTTTGCATGTCCAATGTTAAAATGCAAAGAATGTCTTGTATCTGTGTATGTGGTAGCAAACGCCGTGAATAATCAACTTCCTTTTCTAACTTATAGTCACCTACTTTTGGCACAAAGGGAAGAAGCGCGACACCATCGTTTAGGCAAAAGGCACTTATTAAAAGTCGCTAGTAAAAATCAAATGTGCTAAAAAAAGCCAAATTGCAAAAGAGGCACAGTATTGTTTGGTTTTGTGTATACTTATTTTCTGTTAGGTGTCTTAAACACCTTTTTCCAAAAAAATAAATTATTCCTATAAAAATGTACAAAAGCAAGTACTGTCTAAAATTGACGCGTTTCAATCCGGTAATTATTATGTATAAAAAATGTTAGTTTTTTTCCTTTTTTTTTGTATTTCTTTATTAATATTGAAACGAGAAAACCCCCTAGTTAAATTCTTATTACAAAACATCCGAATTCTTATCTAAATTGTATATTATATAATCTAAAACGCCTCGCATTATAGTATACTTTTAGCAAAATTCTCATCAATTTGGTTACATGTCGTTTTTTATATACAAAGATCGCGTATTATCATCCACACTTGAAATGTCTTTGCATTACAACAAAAAATTGAATTTTAAAGTTACAAATGCAAGAAAAGGAAAGCATTTACTATCGCCTATACGACATAAAAGTAAAAAAATTCGCCGAAATTGTTTCCATAATTAACAAATAGCAATATGGAAAAGAGCTGCTAGCTCTTCGGCTAAGATAAGGATTTACTACAGCTATTAACATGTGTATATCTATTATATATTTATAAATATATATTTTATGCGTAAAAATTTTTATCCGTATGTACATTGTGTTTATGTGTGTGTGTGTGTGTGTGTGTGTAAACATACATACATATATTTATATGTATATATTTACAAGACACATCGAGAGAAGCGAGCGATTGCAGCGCTGTCTCTACGAAGCGAGGCATTGAGGAAAATTACATTTCTTATACTTAAAAACAATATCGCGGTGTAACTATTTACACGTTTGCATGCATCCATACAAACAAAACTGCATCACACATGCACGCACACAGAAAGGTATGCGTGCACTCGTGAGTGCATATATGTATAAACCTATCACCGACACTATAAAGGCTGAGCTTAGAACACATTCTGCGCAAGATCCGCAACAAATGCTGCCTAAATATCACTGTTATAATTGAACGAGAATCGCCTTTCAATCGACAATTGTAAAAAACTGAAACTAAATAAGATAAAATGAATATTTAATTTTAATAATAACCGTATTATTAAACATATGCACATATATATATATATATATATATATATATATATATATGCATATGTTATATATATATTCCGCTACACATTTTGGCAATGCTCGTCCATCTAAATTTGACTACAAATATAAAAATAATAATAAAAGTAATAATAGTAGTAACAGTAGTAATAATCGTAATATTGATAATCATAGCGATAATGATCATAATAATAATCGTAATAATCTTAATTATGATAAAAGTGCTTATTATAGCAACATCGCTCGGATTAACTAAACATCATTCTAATAAAAAATAAGATAATAATATTAATAAAATATTATCATCGTCATTTAGAAGATTGGGCGGTACAAAATTGTGAAATCTTCATTTTGCTTCCTTTTTCCTTCGTTCTTTAAACGTCCTTGTTTTTGGTTAACTAGCACTTACAATGTCGGGGCTCGTGCAAACACTTTTGTATCAGATAGCACACTTATTCTTGAGCCACATGTCCAGAAATTCAAAACGTTTCATGTATGTTATAATAAAGAGATTGGCGAGGCAATCGAGTCTAAAAAAAATGTGTTGGTTGATTTGTGGTTGCATTGCCGGTAATGAACGTTCGTCACAAATTTTGTTTCAATGATAAACTATTATGCTGATTAAGATAATAATTTAGAATAATCCTTGAAACTGAAATATTTTGTTTTCATTTGGTATGTGAGAGAGTTGATTGTACTATAAAAAAAAAAGTGCGCAAATAAAGAAAACTTACTGTATGCAAGTATATTATATATACTTTTGAATATCAGCTTTAAATTAAGGTGTGAAATTACAGCATTGTCACTTATCGTACAAAATAATTAACAAGAAATCATGAAAAATGTGAAATATTGTATGCAAATAATATTTCATTTTTGTTTCAGTGACTGCCATAATAGTCTTAATAATTTCATATTTTTACACCTCAACTTTAAATTTAAAGCTCATGTTGTAAAATACTTGCGATTTGCTACAGTATTTATATTTTAATTTTATACTATTTTACAATGTCATTTTCAATATTTACTGATATAAAACGAGACACCTTTGTAGAAAAAAAAAAGTGAGAATGAATATTCATATTTTTTAAACAAAGCATTGACATTTTTTCTGTTTTTCTTTATTTTTGAGTAGATAGTCAGTACTGTATCAAAATTAATCCTTATCCATAAAATTTTAAGTTCTTATATTACTATGTAAACTTATTTTTGTCTTGTATTTTTATATTACAATATTATAATGTATTAAAAAAAAAGGGTTTCGCATATTTTTAATATATGTATTCATAATAACAATCACAAATATATAATTTTTATAATACATGTATCTTAAAACTCTTAACTATATTTGAGCAAATTTTTATAAAGTCTTCAGAAATTTTATTGTGAAAAATGTTCTTTTATATGGAATGTTTTTGATAATTTTGAGTTTACTGACTATCTTCATTCAAAAATAACTCAAAAGCAGCAATACGAGAAGGGGGAATTCTCTTTACTTTTTCACAACAAGCTATTTTCATTTGTTCATCATTTTTTAAGAGTAATAATATTATAAAAATAAGAAAATATTGATTTACTTAAACATACTCTAAAATGTATTCATGACAAACGATAGAAAAAATCTAAATCTTAAACTTGTATTAAGCTAATGAAAAATACTACGATAGTCTAGTCAAAGAAAACAAAATAATAAAAAGGAAATTTAGCACTTAATCGTTAATTTTGTAACAGATTGATTGCTTATAAACTTAACTTACGAATGGAATCAAGTCAACTTTTAATGGAAGTATACTTTTGCATATGAAAGTAATAAACTTAACAAATACATCAAAAACCATGACGTTATTAATATTGATTTAGACAATCGAAGTAAATGTTAAGAGAAAACTTTTGCTATTGAAAAATAAAAAAAAAATAAACAACTTTTTCTTTCTTTATTACAATGTATATGTATATATCGAGAACATTACACTTTTAATCTATAATCGAGAATACTACAAATTGAAAAAGGAAATAAAAACAAATTGTTGATTACAATCATTAGTACTCGATTTCAGTATCATGGAAGACAAAATTAAAGCTCTTATTGAAATTAAATTTTTAACGAAAAAATTATTCATGTATAATATATACATATATAACCGTATAAATACATATATATACATATATATCTATATATATACACATATATATCTATATATACATATATATCTATATATACATATAATCTATATATATATACACACATATATATATATATATATATATATAAGTAATGAATAGCTAACATCGAATCAATACTTGAATGATTTTTTAAATTTTTGTTCTAACACTAAATCATGTTACGTCTCAATTAAATGCAATTTAGGAAAAAAAAGTTCCCCAAAACATCTGCACCAATGTTATTAAATTTACGCAAGGCAATGCAAGGCAACCAACGAAAATTTAAACACCGTTATTTGGAACCAAGATTCCATCAAACGATTAACTCTTGTTTATACAGCGAATCAAACGTTAGCGATTCGTCGCGATTATTCGCGTTATTTCAATTATTTGGTTAACAAATCAAAGAATAGAAATAAACGAATCACAACGAACGTGCCGTGTCGGTGGTGAGGTAATTATCCTAAGTGCGACGGAATTGAGCGTACGAGCCACTGTCGTCGTTGTGGGTCACGGGCCATCCCTTGGACGCGAGTTCACGGCGCAGCGCGCTCAGTCGATTTTTCAGCCGCATTTGCCTCGCGCGAAGCATATTGCACTGTTCCTGGCCCTCCCTGAATATCGCCTCTAGGGTCTTGATGTAGCCACGGGACTGGCGCAGGATCTCAACCTTGGCTGTCTTGACGTTGTTCTCGATGGCGGGCACGTGGCGGCGCAGGTGGTCGAAGTGGTTCTTCAGTTCGGAGCGCCGAGTACGCTCCATGTTGTTGTGGGTGCTGCGCCGTTCGGAGTCGGTCTCGGAGTCGTCGAGGGGTCGGCCGACGCGACTGTTCTTCCGGTTGTACGGTCGCGTGGCCTTGGCGCGCTTGGTTGTTCCACACAACTCGCCGATTTGCGCGTTCTGAGCATTGCGCTTGCGCGCGGTTGAGCCGCGTGGCCGGCCGCGCTGCCGTGGCGCCTGCTGCACCACCTGTGTCGACTGCTGCTGCTTCTGATGGAGCTGCTGTTGCTGCTGCTGCTGTTTCTGGATTTTGCTCTTCTCGCGCAGGGCCGTGTCCATCATGCGCTGGTACTGCTGCTGTTGACTGGATTGCGGGTACGTTGGCAACGTCGCCGTCGGCCGCGTGGGCTTCTCAAACGATACCACATCGATTTCTTCCTCTGTAACAGAAATCCCGAATCCTCTTGTTAATTTCGCAACAGGCGTGTCTTGATGGATTCGAGGATGGTAGAGTGAGATAGCGAAGAGTGGTAGCTGGATTGGACATTGGTCATGCAGGCACGCAGATGAGAAATAAGTAGGTATAGCAGTCAGCATTGTTCCAGAAACGAATTTGTCTTGATTGAAGGATAATTTGACTTGATTTGAGGAACTTGCAATTGCATTGGTTGAAGGATAATTGTCTTGATTTGAGGATCTTGCCTTTGTTTAATGACGGTCGGATCTTTATTGCAATCGCTTCAGTACCTTGACTTGGTTTAAGGAGCATCATAGCATGGAATATTGGATAAGTAGTAGATTGATTGTAATGTAAATCAAGTTATACAAATAAATAAACACGTAACTTCAGTCAGTTCCAGTTGAATTTGTTCTGACGGTATCCGTTGCAAAGAAAGAGTTAATTGTGACTGGAAAAACATTCGTTTTGGCTGTGAGCAAAAGCAGGCTGGCTCATAAGAGGCGAGGTATCAAAATGTTAACTCAAGAAGGATTCGTTTGATTCTGGTTGCACATGTTCTATGAATGGACTGTCTCCATTACACGATTATGGTTGGCTGAGATGGGAAATTGATAGTTTGATCGATTGTAGATAATGACAGGTAGGTGAGAAAGCAAAAGTATGTATGGTACGGTGAACTAAAGTGTAAACTACTCCTGACAAATTCATTTGATCCTGGCCACACTTGTTCTTTAGAGGATACCCTGCCTTGTTCGGAGGATGCTGGTTCTTGGTGATGATGGATTAATGGTATTTTGATCGGTCCTGGATATAGTCAGGTGGATGAGGTAGCAGCTTGTGTATTATTACTTTATAATTCGTAATCATGCAGCGAATTCATATCAAGGATGTACGTATTGTAATCCCTAAGTAAATTCCTCTAATTCTTTTATTTACAAAAACCCCATCAGTTTTATAGGGTTATTTTTCATTCGTCTAGTCTGAAGATGGATTCAGCGATTCATACAAAATGAGGCGAATGAATGAAGGAGGCTTCAGCATTGGAAGGAGTCTTTGTAAATAAAAGGGTTAAGGAATTGCGTTAATAAAATAATCGTAGAAGTATGTTACTACAATCGTCGAACTTTTAATTTTCACGCAACGAAGGATAATTTGAATGTTGAAAAAATAATTAAAGCTCATTAAATCTAAAACATTTAAAGCAATTAAGCCTAATTGAAATTAAATTGATCTCCGATATTTTTCGGTTTCACCAAAAATGTTGCTTAAATAACGTGAAATAAAGCCATACCAATTAATGCCATGCCACAGTTAGCCTATCATACGATACTCCATATCTTTTTTTATCAACATTCATTTGTAGTATTAACGCAAACGTCTCCATCCAATTATTTTACATTTGATAAGCCTGTCTAAATTTAAAGTTCTTTTACTTAAACAGATCCCGAAATCGTGTCGAGTCTTTGAGTTCAGATGTACCCAGAAATTAATTACGAGTTCAATTAATAAAACGTTGTTTGAAAAGAGAAAAAAATGTAGCGTAAACAGATAGCCCGTATCGCCGAATCCGCTGAGCATTGTGTCTCGTCCGAAACTAACGTAACTCGTCCAAAGTGCCATTTAGCAGATAAACCTCTTATGTAATAGTTTACCCACTGGATTAGAATATAATGGCGCTTCTATGTAACGACAATAAGAAAGCACAGATAAAGCATCCTCGAGTATTATTTCCCAGTCGATTGCGTCAACCGTCGGCAACCGATCTGTTCTTCGGAAGCAATTAAGTCGTTTTGTCCGGCGCCGTCGGTCAGCGGGCCAGGGGTAAAAAGTGAAAGACAAAGTCGAAGACAAACGACGAAAGGACGAAGGAGACTCGTCCCTCGATTCCTCCGACGCGAGCGCTGAGCAATGACACTCTGCCCTCCTTTCCCTTTCACTTGACTTTTAGCTTCTTCCTCCGCCTTTCGTCGGCTCGCGGCGCGCACGTTCCAGTTACGTTCGGCGGCGACTTTCCGGCTCGCTCGTTCGCGCGACACGTAACGGCTCCGCCGCGAGAGCGTTGCGTGTGTCTTTCCGTTCGTCCCCCCGAGAAAGCCGCCGAGGCCGGACTTATCTCCCGTGAAATTCGCGCGCGCGACCCGAGCGAGCGTAATTAATGCGCGGATTTCACATTCCCGCCTGTCAAACGGATCTACACTTTTTTCACTCCTTCCCCTATTAACCCTCTTTCCGTTGATTTGCCATGAAAAAGATTAATAAAATCCGCTTCAATTCTTCATTTCCTTTTTGTATTTAATTTAATCGTCGATTGATAACAAATGAAACATTTTTAAGTGTATAGATTTGCAAGTCAAATTGTTTTTTGATAAAAAAAAATAATAGTAAAGAACCGTTTGTTACGAAAGTAATTAAATATTTTTGCTTTGAAAAAAAGCTGAAACAGAACAACTGATTGTCGAATTTCATGTCTAAATTCGTCGCAGAAAATGTTAGCGTTGCTCGGAAAATAATTTCTCATACTATCCTAATACCGTCTTCCAGAGTCCGTTACGAAAGTGAGCCTGACATTTCTCAACAGTTTACGATTAATAATTTTAAACATTCATCAAACTACGTGATTACGCGGACTAAGTAAAGACGCCAGCTTTCAACTATGAACCCGGCGTTTAACTTCGTCCGCCGTTGCTCAATCTCAAACGTTTCTGCAAAACGTAGCGAGAACAAAAAGGATAACAAACAAAAAGAAACGTTCGTTTTTGTTCCTCGAAATACGTCACAGAGTCGTGTCAAGCTCGATAGCCGAACGTGCCTCGGAATGCGTTTCATTAATTTTCGCAAGGCCGTGATTATCGGCTCGCGGAAATCGCCGGCGCAACGATTGCTATCTAATTTACGATCGTCGAACGTACCAGTTAACGTCGCGCACGGCTGAAAAATGGCGTGGAAAGTGACCGAGTGGCTTTGGACAAGAACAAACTAACGAACCGAGGCGAGCCGCGAACAGGCCGAAGAAGCGCGTCTCTTCGGCGAAGCGCGAACGGAAGCGGAAATCGGAGGAACGAGCGCGCCGGTGGAACGAGGAAGGCGCTGTCAAATGGAGCGCGGCGAGAAATAGCACGTCGCGACGCCGCGGGCCTCCCGACCAGACGGCCGCCGCCGATTGGCCGGCTGCCAGCGCCGAGCCTTATAATTCTAATAATAATTCGCGCTCGAACATTGGGTTCATCACCCTCCCCCCTCCCCCCCTCTGCCTTCATTATCATCCCTTTTACCGCCGACTAATCGAAACCCGTCTCCCTCTCTCGGATAAAGGGGATACATTTGATTGTTCGTCGGGGGAACGTAACCGTGAGTTAGGGCTCGTATAAAATGTAATAATCTGTCGTCGAATCTACGATAAGTGTAGATTGATCGAATAGTGTTTACTGTCAATTATTGGACTTGATTGGAAACATGAGCTGTGAGCGTTAATAAAAAGTCGATTTCTGTTTTTGATTTGATATTGATGTCAACTGATTGGATGTTTGGTTGTTTATATAAATTGTTTACGTGCTAAGCGAAAATGGCGACAGTTAATGATTTCTGTAACGAGGATATAATGTTTGTGAGAAACGAAAAAAGGTGTACTGATTGAGCGAGAGAGTTTGATTAAAAAAACGTTATAATTGAAATTGGTATATCGGCTCAGTCAATATATCTCAGCCAATACCTTCGTCAGATCGAACAGTTCTCTGAGAAAGCAAAAGTTAATGATATTCAAATCGAAATCTATTGTCTTTAAATTAAATACGCCGATTTAGCATAATGTATCTTGTTCTTTCGATTTCGCTATTTTATTTCATTACCATTTTCACGCACATCATCGAAACAACGAAAACTTTCGGTCGAATTTCGAGCACCTTAGTTTCGGCGTTGTCGGATAACGATTTCGTGTGGCGGAAATATTGAAACGCGGATTCGCTCGCGGATAAAATTGTCGTAGATTTTTGTTCCGTGATTCATCAGTAGCGCCATTGAAGCGGCCCGAAACGAAACGTCCTCAGACTTCGGCAGCGCGACGCCTCGTGTTGGCGAAAGAAAAAAAGGCGGGAAAAAAAGAGGGGAAAAACCAAAGAATTATGCGCCGGCGACATTCGATCGCCGCGGCTATTTTTAATTCGAGCGTCGGTCGGCGATTAATGACGCATCGCGATTTCTCTCGCTGACAATCCCATTTGCATGCCTTTTTCCTCATCCGCGTTCGTCGTCCAGGATTTCTGCGATTATACGCGTCACCGCGACTTCCTCGGAAACTCGTACTCGAGACGCTACAGCCGTGATCGTTACTCAAGCATTTATTCAAACTTAATACCAATGATTAATATTGCTTTTGCGAAATAAGTACAAAATGCAGCAAAGTTCAATATTTATTTTCTGCGAAGCGAATTTGTGTTAAAAATACGTTCAAGATTTATTTTCATCATGAAGGAAATAATTTTTTTTGACAAAAAGAAATGCGCAGGAAGTTTGCAACTTTTATCTGCAACGAAATTCAAATTCCATAAATTTGCAATAAAAAAAATATATTTCTAACGAAGAAGGTAAACGAAAATATTAATTGTTTTATTTTATATCGCGCTGATATGAATTTAAGTTCTGATTTTGATTGTCGATGGATGAAATAATAATTTATTAAAAATTCGTTGCAAAAAACGTTGGATAAATTGTACATTCGATTCGTGTTCTAAAGTTGAAAAATTGATATGGCCCTAACAAGACCACATCGATGCCTTGCAATTTCTGCATCAATTTCTACTTCCTTTTTTACAACGAATTGAAAAATCACGCGGTATTTCCAAAAGTTACGATTTTCTATACGATATTGTATAACTCGGATCGTCATGTTGCATAAACATGCTGTTTTACGACGGTTAACGTAACTTCGATGAACTCAGTTGAATTACAATCATTCAAACGTAAATCGGCATCATTGAAAACGACAAAACTTAATTTTGCAATTTCTATTTTGATTCCCAATGTTTAAACTTCACGTTGAAATATTTCATGGTTGAAATGTATTTTAAATCAAATGCACGAACTTTTCGCAAGGTTATTTTACAAATGTTTCGTCCACGTGAATATTGATCGTTGGCGAATTTTTTTCAGCGCGCGAATAAAACTTGCTCGCGAACGATGGAAAACGCGATGGGTGGCGGAGGGGATGTTTAAACGGCGCGACCCGTAAAAGCACGTGCAACCGCGTAACTGCGACCTTGGAAGTCAGCGCGCTGCGCGTCTTTTTCGCTCTTTTTACCTCGCGCGCTAGCCGGTCGCCGATCTCATTCATTTATCTCTTTCCAAGTATCGGCGGCTTTCGAACGCTTTCACGCCAACTCCGTCGAACAAATTCGTCCAAATCAGCTCCGCTCGTTCACCGAATCTCGGCTTTAACGTAATCAATGTTAATTCAATTAAATTGCCCCCAGGAACAAATATTAACGCGTTTTCGACACGGGAGAAACATTTTTCAATGGTTTCTACACTCTCAATATGATCGACTTATAATTTGAATACTTTTATGCGCAAGAAGTTTGCAACGTTTATTTGCAACGAATCCCAAATTCTATAAATTTTCAATCAAAAACAATATATTTTTAACGAAGAAAGTAAACGAAACAATTATTTCATTTTATAACGCACTGATATGTATTTGAATTCTGATTTTGATTGTCGATGGACAGAATGATAATTTATTAAAAATTCGTTGCAAATAAACGTTGCAAACTTCTTGCACATATATTTTTTTATTAAAAGTGGATGTCCAATGAGAATCTTGATAAGAAATAAATCACGTTATTAAATCATGACAATAATAAAAAACAGATGACTATAAATCATTAAATGTGACTATACTTGAAAATCATTTATCATCTTATGAAATGATTATTTTTAAAAAAGCAGCAAAGTTTTACTGCGATTCTATTTTAAACACTGATTTCGTAATTTCAACTGAATGTTCAGTAAAAATTTTTACTACTGCAGTTTTCAGTTGAAACAACTGAAAATCAGACCTTCGTTTCTGTCACTTCCCAGTTATTTTAAATGAATATTCAGTAAATTCGACTGAAAGTTCAGTAAATCTAACTGAATAAGGTTACAACTGAAAATTTTATTAGTTTCAATTGAACAGACTTGTCTCAGTGAACGATGTTATTTGATTATCCACCTTTTTTTCATTTTCATGAAAATACATTTTCTTTTTTATGATAATCACTATTTCATTTTAATCGAGCTAATTATTTGGTGAAACCTGCTGGCTAGTTTGACAGCCACGTTTGCTACTTTATCCGAAAATCATTGTTTTGCCAATGCTTTTCGTGAAAAAAGTGACATTTTTATCTTAAGACCATACGTTTCTTATTAGTTTAAATTAATATTACACTTAAGACGTGCGTCAAGTTTACCACATGGCAAAACGCTACGAGTTCTGAACTCGGAATAATTTCGAGGTATGAATGTTAGAAAGAATGTCTTTTTTTTTTTTTTTTTTCAATTAAAAAGTAGTAATTTTTGCATGCTCGAGTCAAATAATTTCTACGTTTTTGGTTTCTGCCATTTGCATCTCGAAATTGTGTTCAAGTTCCAAACTCGTGACATTTTGCCACGTGGCAAACGTCACGTACATACACTTAGGGTAGAATTACTAACGTGTTAATACTGAATTGCGAAATATAAATATCTTTAAACACAAAATGATGATACTTTTTCATTTTCAATTTATTACACTTAAAATATTGTCAACTGCTTTTCAGAACATTTGTTTTCATATTTGTTGTTATATTTTGAAGTTTTTACATTTTGAACTTTTAAACTTGTTATGTAAATATTCGACGAAATATTATGTTTATATTACATAAAATATGTAAAATTAAAATTTTGAAATTTATTAATCTCCGTTGTAAAACACAAGAAATAAATAAATATCTAAAATTGCCAACTAATTCTTAAGAAAGTGACTTTCACGTTAGTTCCACCTTAAAATGAATACTGAACCGAGCCAGTAAAATATGCACCCGCAGGGAAGCTTTTTTTTTTTTTTTGAGTTTTATTTGGTAACAGTTTATTATCGCATTCATTTGTTTTGAATTAAAATAAATGACAGGTATTCAACGTGATTAAGAAATGTAATTACGCTGAATAAAATTGCTGCTTATTATATACATGAACTGAATATAACTGCTGTGTAATACAGAAAACTTTCTTACGGGTGCAAAAAGTAATACTAATTTACTTGCTAATTTATAATTACGCCCATTTCATTTACAATGAAATGTAATGTGCCAGTACTGAGTAATCGTAACAACTAAATGTCCCTTTTTTTTAGGATTTTCAACTTACCGATGATTTCAAGGAACTTTTCGTCAAACAAATTTGTATCTAGAAATATGTTATTATCAAATAATTCATCAAAATCTGTAACAGCGGAAAGAAGAAAAAGAAGGATTACTATTTGGACAAGATTAAATGCGGAATAAAGGAAATCTAAGAATCTACAGTAGGTTAAGGTCTGATCAATTGAACGTAGCGTTTAATATTTATTTTTTAATTTTTTTTCATATTTTCACTACACTGAGAAAAATATCATTTCATAAAGCACAATCATCGACTAAATGTGAAATACATATAATTGTTGCCAAAATAATGTCTTGGCAGTGTTGAAACACTACTAGGAAATTATATTACCAGCATGTGACATGCATTCGAAATTCAGTCAGTGATTGCACTTTAGAAAATTATATTTTTTTCAGCGTAAGTTCGTCTACAATAGATTTACAATTGTCAGACCATTAGCAGAAAATAGTTCGTTAAAATTCCTTTGAATCAATTTAAGTTTATAAATTTAACAATATAATATAATGTAAACGAAGCGATATAAAAACGGTAATTATCTAATAATAATCGTAATTGTTTATAAATAAGGAAACATTTGTCCTTGTCATTCTTGATATATTACTTTCTCCTCGAAATGATGTATCATTGATTAATTGCCTTGTGGCTGTATCAAAGTGAAATGTTTATTTTTTGAAATCACGCTAATATTTGTAAAGTCGAATTTCAGTTGCGATTTGATCCGCGCTCCTAACAGAGTCACCACTTTTCAACGCGACAGTCATCCACGCGATATTGAGTGATCGTTGGAACCAGAAAGGTCTTCGAACTTCCGTCACCCGTAACACGACGATACGCGTTCGTTTGTTATGTCAGACGTCTAAAGACAAGTGTCTCCAGTGGAAAGATTAAAAAAAAAAATCATCCCACTACATGACATTAATAACGTCTTGTCTACAAAACTGTTTTGAAGTATTCTCGGAAAAAAAGGGAATGTCAAAAAATATGACTCCTTTTGACAAGGCTGAGATACACGTTTTTAAAAAAATAGCTCTTCATTTTAACGTTTGCTTTAAAAGCATTTCAATTGTAAATACATTTATCTTTGTCAATTAAAATTGTAATTAAAATTAATTTCATATTGAATTATGATTAAATATAAATTTTAATTTGATTTAAGTATAAGTGGACATTCATAATCCAAGACAAATCCCATGAAAATTAAATAAACGAATCGAAATAAAGCAACTAGGGAAAAACGGGAGAAAGTGCTGATAAGGGAAATATTATCTCGACGGTTTGTCGGTCGGGAAAAATGTATCGACGGGAAAAGTGAAAGGAATAGAAGCTGTTCTGACAATTCGCGCGATGCCAACGTGCTTGTTGTGCAGCCTGCCGTCGAAATACGAGCTAATTCGAGTTGACAAGATCCGCGCGTCTCGCCGGGTCATTTTGCACCGTCAGACGAAGCCGCCGTAAATCTCGCCCGACTTTACTCAAACCCTTCGAATCGCCGGTCTCTCGAGTGCAATCCAATTTACGAAATGACCTACATATCGTTCGTCGTTTTTCTTCCCTTTGCCTCTCTGTCCATCCATCCATCCATCCAAAAATTCCCCCGCTACCCCCGTCCCTTTTTTTCTCACCGGACCGTGAAGCGGCAAAAACTGTTGATTTCTATTCTTCCATCTTTTTCTTCCCTTTCTTTTCTTCTCTTTTAATTTCTTTTTCCCTCGAACTACCCTCAAAGTGTATCAAAGGTGGAACAAAAGAGGTCCCACGAGAGATCTGCGAAGAGGGATGTGCATTTTCACGCTGTTAAAAATGATATACGAAGGCACGGACGCGAGAATAGGTCGGCCGAAAGGAAAGAAGACGCGAGTGGGGAACGGTGGGGGGGGGGGGGGGGGACCTTACCACTCGGCCCCCCCATCCGCCCGGCGGGCCTTTTTTCGTTGTGCCTCGCGGCCTTGCGCTGGCGAAAGCCTGTCCTTTATACCACTCCCCGAGCCCACGTCACCTCTCCACTTCTCTCTTCTCGTTTTTCTTTTGTAATAATCTCTCTAGTCTTCTGAGCGTG
>JABFOV010001797.1:0-23031 GCA_022817685.1 Aradophagus sp. ZL-2020 | reverse complement strand
CTTTAATGTCACAGTTATCTCAATTATGCCACGGCGAAAGAACGGTCGAATGAAAAATTCGTAATTGAAGGGATACCTCACAGTAAGAGGCCAATATCTCCGACCGATTTTTACGCTTCTGATTGCCGAAAGTAATTCCGAGCGAGTGCCTTGCGAAAAAATATATTGTTCGTTGCGAAGATAAATTAAGCGTCGATTAAATGTTGTTGCGAATAGACTGATAAGCGTGGCTCCGTAAACTACTCCATGGCTTTACATACAAATCGATATAGGCCATTTTATGATTCCTAGATGGTTCTATGTTTTTCCTTACAATTTGTTCGACGAAATCGAAGTATTTATCAAATAGTCAAAAACCATTCAACTAGTTGGCTCTATATGAAGATCCTTTGAAGACGCTTGCGATAAGTCGTCTTGATGTTGACCATCGTTATAGATTAATGAATCAATTGGAATCGAATTCCATTTACCTTATAACTGCACGGAGAAAACGAAATTGTAAAGGTTAATTGGATAGCGAGGAACGTTATTTAAATGGTAAAACCTGTATATTTTCCCAATTAAATAGTATTCTTTGCAACTTTATTTTGACCTTCATTATTTAGTTTTATCGATGTAGCCTCCGAAATTCTAGAATCCGAAATTCTTATTTACGTACAAAACACCGAAAAGGAGGACAGTTCGTTGTTGTCTTCATTTTATTTGTTTCTCTCTCTCTTCTATTTATGTTTCCCTTTTAGTTTAAAAAGTGATGATTCCGCTACGATATTTATATATGTTTTAATTTGTTGGCGAGGATCGTAATAGAATAAATGTAAAAAATATCGTTGGCGAAAATAGACAATTCTGATATCAGCTAAATTTCCTTTGTTATCTTCCATTGTTTCTTTTTTCTTTTATCTAGTAAAATTATCTATTTGTCGTGAGTTTAACACCGAATATCACGTTTCCTTTCACTCTCCTACAGTACAAATTCAAATCTCGTTTTTCATCATTATTACACAGATTATTATCTTTTCGCTTGTTATCTTTCTTCTATTGTTTCTCATCCGAGCTCCGCGATCATATAAAAATATGACACGTACCTTAATGAAGCTTACAATTCGAATTAATCTAATTCATTCTGTGCATTTTATCAAAAGGAAACAGAAGGGTAAATAGAAAATCTATTACGGCCTATAAACAGATCTCAATGACAGTTACTTCTGGTATAAATATAAATAAGAACATTATGTATGTTGCTTCTCAACACATCAACATTACATAAACATTTACGTACACATTTGATGCCGATTGGCTATCTAGATAATTTTTCCAAACGCAGTTGTATCCACTGCTTTGTTCTGTTTTGTTCTGCGTTGCAATACAAACAATAATAGCGACAATTATAATAACACTAAAGTCAGTGTTTGGTGTATTAAATGTTAATTAAACTTACTCGAAGGTACTTTTTCCAATATCTAAATTTTAGATATTACATTTGAAAACATCACAGCTTAAATATAGACACGTTCAGTGAAACTTGCAACATATTTCATTTTATGCAAATCGTAATTCACTCTGAATGTAAAATCAATCCACGCAAATCAATTCCGATATATCACGTTTTATAATGCATACAATAAAACTGGTATTAAAATATCTTTGTTTTGAGATTCGTGAGGTAATATAATCATAATTCATTATTAGATGAGCATCAATTATCGTAAACTAAAATGATCTCGCTTGTAACTATGTTTCAAATTGTTGGACTATCGGTCAAGTGTCATAGATGGCTATACGAGTGGGAACTATGTTTGTGTATTGCCTTGATTCTTTCATTTTAAAGAGTCGAGATCTAAACTTACTAGTCAATGTTAAACGATTTAGATGTTCAAATATTGCACATGTTTCACACCGGTCATGACTTAAATATTTATATTCAGTGCACCGTCTTTGGTGCATTACAATTCTTATAAAATGATATAAATATCCAGAATTTAATCCTACATCTCAGCTGTTGAGATTCCCTACAAAATTCTATTATCTTATACCATTTCACCTGCTTGTAAAAAGTCTGTAAAAATGTTTAACTTAAAATACAGATTCATTTATTGACATTTTCTTCGTGACGGTAATATTATGCCAGCCGAAGTTGAAGTGAAAAGAACGAGTATTATTTTTGCTAATATTTCTATAGATTAAAAAAGATTCACGAAACTACAGTCTCTCCAATCATAAAAACCAATGCTTTTTAATATAAACTTTGAGTATTTCTTTATAGGCGTGAAAACTATTAAATGGCTATTGATTTTCAGTATGTTCAATTATCATTTGTTCAGTAGTATTAACATGTGAATTTAACAGGAATATCTACAATATTAAATATACAATATTAAAAAATTAAGATAAATGTGGAAAAAACGATTCTAAAAAAATTATATTTGTCGTATCACATACATGAAACAAATAAAAATAGCACTAGACATCTCAACTAATATTTAATTAAAAAGTTACATCTAAAATGTGTTAATATTTCAATGTTCATAAAATAAAAAATATAAAAAGTATTTTGTTAAATAAATCTTATAAATTATCTTTAAACAAGTAAAAAAAACCATTAGAAAAATAGAGTCTCTTAAAAATAAAATGTAATGGAATTGTTCAAAATGACTATTAATTAATTAATAAAGCTCAACTATTCTTCTACTGGCATCTTATTTCCGTAAGCTTAACATACCGTGTTTGCTTCTACGCAACCAAAAACTCTCTTTTCTCCAAGCTAAATTACCAGTTCGTCGAGGAATGGCCTCAAAAAATCTTACCATCACTGAACGTCTTTGCAGCAAGCACATGCAACGAAGCATCGTTACATTGTTGATATTTGAGCTAGAATTTGCCTGAGACTTGCAGTTCCAACCGAGTTCGTTGATATTTGGCTAATACTGTTGAACAAAGCATCGGCTTGCATATTTTCTGGTAAGCGTGTGAGAAACTGTGCTCCTCTGACGAAATCCATTTTCAGCAGCACCTCTTGATAAAGGTGTAAAATTCCCAAAGCTGTACGGAATAAGAACTCCTCACCGTCTCTCAGAAACACATCCCAAACTCTGCAGGCAACGTCTAACGGCATAGCTTTCGCATAAATCGTGTACAACCAATCCAGCAAGTAAAGATCCGGACTCAGTCCAGCGATTGCGAAATGCGAATGAACCTTGGGCAATTTGTTGGCAAGAGCGTTTGAGTACGCCTTGTAATAGGCGTTCATTTTGTCCTGATTTAGAGTAAACGCCGCACGATGACATGGTTGATTCAACAAATTAGCGAAGCAAATAAAAGCATCCACGGTGTCCATGTTCAAGGACAGCATAGCTCCAATGAAGCTCATGCCCTGAACGTAACCAATATCTGGACGGTAAACGGCGTAAGCTGCAAGAACCCCTTGCAAACTTTCAGACAATGGACCACCCTCTTGGAAGACGCACAAAGTAGGAAAAGTGCGGGTTACGTCCAACTTGATCGCCATCAAAGCCTCGTTCGATGGGTTCGACATAGCCCTGTCAAGGCACAGACGATACAAATTCGCTGTGATGTTCAGGTGGTTGTATATAGCCAACCTCCACACTTTGCCACGAATACTAGGTGGCAACCCACGCCACCACAAGTCGCGCACCTTGCGCGTGTCCCTCAAAGAATCAAATTTTGGCAGAATGTGCATAGTCCAGGTATTCGAATCTTCGGCCAAACGTTCTTCCTCTCGCAACTGTTGTTCACGCTGTTGCCGTCGTTCTTTCTCTTCTTTTAACTCCCTCTTTCTAGCAGCTTCCAAGATGGCGTTGTACTGACGTCGATGGTTTTCTTCTTCAACCGCGCTCTTCGCTGGCAAATTAGCCGGCCGTGGCTGTTGGATCAAAGCCAAGCTGCCCCCGATTTTGTCGACATTGCGTGAAGGACTGTTGGTCGCCGAATTTTCTTGTGCTGAATCCTTAACAGACTTCCAAGAGAAGACATTTTTAACAAAGAAACTTGTATTCAATGGCCATAGTTTCGCTTTGCCAGGTGAACTTTGTTGTTCCTCGTTACCTAATGAACTTCCAGTAGGAGAAAACTCGCTTAACGAGGATACCGTGCTGCTGCAAGACCTTGGCAGACTGCCCCGTGGACTACCAGTAATACTGACGGCCTCTTCGTCTTTGGGTGGATCGGATTCTTGTTCGGTGGTTTTAGAATTATTTTTTGATATGCCGTTGAGTAAATTTAAAGGGAGATCATTAGAGTAGAGTTGCTTCGTCGACTGATCGTAGGTCAAGGCCATGCTCTCCAAGGCTCGGTTCAAACTCGTGCCCGCGACTCCCACTGAGACTACGTTGCTCGCGTCGTACCATTTGTTCTCGCGGATATGCACACACAGGGCTTTGGTTTTCGGCGCCGGAGTCACTGCGACGTCGCACGCAAGTGCTTCGCCCAGTTCCACGCTGTTGCAGCATATCGAGTCTCCATTAAGGGACACGAGCTGCCGCTTACCGATTGGCACCCGATTCGCTTTTACGCCATTCAGGCTTGTTGACTGAATCGGTGGACTCTTCATGATTGTCACGTAACCATTCAATCCACACCATGCTCCAGATCAACACGAACCACCATCGCACGGCATTTAGCAGGGATTCGTGCCCACGTTTGATCGTAACGTAAGAAATAACATTTGCATATGTTCCTCATTATTGCTTCTTATTGTTATTATTATTGTTTTCTTTCGCATACGTTAATACTCATTGTTGTTGCTGCTTTGTGCTCCATTATGTAATTTGTTTGAACTTGGGCGACCTGATGATTTTATGTTTCTCTTTTTATGTTGCAACTCTGTAAAATTAGAATTCATTAACATTGAACAGATAGTTAGCGTAAAGTCAGCGAAAAATACCGTACTTGAAATTACAGTATTAGAATAAGAAAATATAATAAACATTGAGCGACAGATATTTTCAGTATTATTCATAAAGTCAATCTGTAAAATTTTATCTTTTACTTCAAGTTTTATATAAAACTTTATATATAATAATATCATGAATAACATTTGTGTTCATTGATTAGATTTTTTTCATTAACGTATACTCCTCTATATCTTTATCTTGTGATGTAACAAGCGACTGAATTCATGATTCAATTTCGGATGCTGAACAACTTGTAACAACACCCTGAATACATTTAAATTAATCGATAGTACCTGTCGAAACAATTAATTCGTATAGTGCACATTCTTTGACACTATAGATGTACAAAACAACAAAGAAATGAGATTTATGCAAAGACCTTGCTCATGGCGTATAAAAATATCATAGGAGTTAAATCTCGTTAGCTTGTCGTCGTAATTTCACCACTCTAGCTTGACACTTGGTAATTACCCATACAATATTCGGATTATACATTCCAAGCTCTGCATTTTAACACCCAAGTACTCAGCACATGCTTAACCTTTTAAAGATACTAGGTGTAAAATAAAATGCCAACGCGATTGCAATCTGAGTTAAGCTCGTCGCAAATGTCAAAATCTCGCGAATTTCGCGTTACGAAGCAACGTTGTTTACAAGTGAATTTTTTTTTAAATCGAATCATCCAAGTGCGTGAACGTGTTAGAAATAACAAAAGTGACGTATTAGTTTCGAACAATTACCTCGGTCGAGAAAGCCAACACCTTACGCGATTAATCCGTCTGGCTTAACCTTTGATGTACGATGCGCCAATTAATGAAACGGCGCCCCTAAGTCGGCGATCACCAGGCCGAACAGGTCACAACATTTTGGCAATAATCGTGCCCGGAGATTGTGGAATTTATCAATAAAGCGACTGATAATAGCAGACGATTGCAGCATACGTCACTCGAGTGGTGTTGGAATGTGCCATGTTTGTATGCACAGGCTACACGGCTCGTGAGCACAGGTCTGGCAACATTCATGCCGAGCAGTGCTCCAACTGCAACCTGAACGGAGTAGCTTGTTATGATTTCAGTGAAATGTCAAATTTTAACTCAATACAATGGTTTTACGTTTCCGTATCAACAATCACCATTATAAATCATCAATATACCAATGTAAATTATTTAATATCAAATAACATTCATTGTCGTTTTAATCATTCAACTCATATTAAATAATGAAATTGTAATTAACTTGTCTTCAAAGTGTTAGATAATGTTTTCATAATGGTAATTATGTATAATTGCAATCATATAACAACAACAAAAAAACAGTTTGAGAAGTACTTTCCATATCATATTATAGAAGAAAATTTTCATTCATCGGTGCTGCCACCTACTCACGCACTCTGAATCAGTCACAAAAAATTAATTTTAGTTCTTATACTTTCAGCTTCACCGTTAAAGCTGTAGCAATTCGAAAATATCAAAAATCGAAAATATCGGATAGTATTTTATTTCCTTGCAATTATATATACATATATATGTTCGATACGCTTCGCTTTAAAGTTATTAAGTATGGCAGAGGCATACAAACTTAGCAGTTTGACGCCCCTTACCATCAGTACAAAGGTAACAGAAGGAAAAAAATGCCGTGAAGCTTGCCGCAGAACGTTCGATAAAACTTAACCTTCATGACATAAGTAAAATTAAATACAGAGCATTTCCTTTTCGACACTACTTATCAATTTTCACTTCAATGAAATTTAAGATATTCCTTTGCGATGTTTATTATCGTTAACATTGCGTAAGAATTAGGATATTTTTGCATTTATCAAAATGATGTGATTTAAGTACAACAATAAGTCAAATAAGTGAAGTGTCTACGTCCTAAAGTTCTTCATGTTGCAGTATGTGAAGGTTACCTGTCAAACTTGGACAACTTTTATAAGAATATAAAAACGTACTGTTATTCTTTGTTTTATTTCGGTCAACAAGTTGACTTTGTTGAGTTACTACGGCAGATAGCAAATTTTATAATCATGTCAGTAAGAACTGAAGTTACTTTGGAGCATTTTTATGTTTTTAACAGCACATACGTCAAAAAAGAAGGAGAGGTGATTCATTAACTAATTTATTATCTCGTGTTTATTATTATTAATGTATACTGAATAATGCTAATATTTCGTTGTATAGGAAAAGAACAAAATTTTATATTATTATCCAACAAAGACTGATGCAGATACACAAATTAAAAACATAGGTCTTAGCGAAGCAATTATTAAATTTACAGAGTGAGTACAATTTTTAAAATCCAATCCAATAAGTATAAAATTATGTCATTATAAATATGAATATTGTTACATAACAGTTGTTCTTTTAATCTTTTACTATTTTCTTCATGAATTATAGGTCTTTTACTCCTGGAGAAGTTCTTGATTACTGTCATACTCATAAAACAAGACAAGTTTACTATCAGCCAGAACCAAATTTTTGGATGGTTATGGTATAGTATATATTTTGGATATTATATTTTCAAAATTAATTATATGAAAAATTGTTATTTGAATAAAATTGTAACTTGTCGTTTTATTATTCAATATTATTTTGTAGATAGTTGGAGTACCTCACATAACAAAAGAAAAAGATGGCAGTGAAGTAATAGAATATCTGAATGATGAAGTTTCAAGTAATATTTGTCAAGCGATTCTCAAACAAATGTACACAATATTTCGGCTATTTATGGGATCATTTAATACTATTTTGAATGAACCAGATTGTGGTTCTGTGATTTTACTTAGACATAAACTCGATCATTTTTATTCAAGGGTAAATATATTGTAATATAAATTACTCTTTTTTTTTTGCATTTATATATTATTCATTTCTAATTATTTATTGCACATTTCTAGTATTTATTATCCTTGAAGCTGAGCAATAGTGATATTTTGGATGTTTTTCAAGGGTTACAATTTTTACCTCTTGACAAAACAACGTTTCTTCGTGTACAGTGTTTTATGAATCTAGTCGAAGCCACTTTTCCTCAAGTAAAATACACTGCGTTTCTGTACAACGATCAATTAGTATGGTAAATAACTATGACGATTCCAATTCTTGACTTGTATTTCAAAGAATAAATTGTCTACATGCAAGTATTTATTGATTCTAAATAATTATTATTGCAAGTAAAATGTAATTTAATTTTTACAGGAGTGGTTTGGAACCAGAGGATATGCAAGTTGTTTATAACTATTTAGTAACTACTCTCTTACCAGCCCATCTTGAAAAAGAATTAGATGGTGGATTGATTCCACGTAATTCTTCATCTCCTTTTACAAGTGCACATTATGGAAAGTAAGTAATTTTTTCAATGGATTATATTGTATTAAGAAAATAAATTCAAGAAATAATATTTTTTACTTAAAATATTGATTGAATGTTTACAGTTAAATTAAAGAGTACCTTATTACAGATTTGTTACTGGACCTTCAAACGTTGATGACGTTATAAAATTACCAAAAGTATTTATCAATTATTCTCTGAAGAAACCAATTTCTCTATATTTGGTCGTTTACCGCGCACTAAGTGCTACAGTTTGTTTATTTGTAGATAGTAAGTATGCGCAGATACAATTTTCTTGAATATGAATTCTACGTAAAAAGTTGACTTTTCTTTTAATAAAAATAACATTTATTTACAGGTAAAACAAATCCAGTAGCTGATTTTTATAGAAATTTAGATACATTTCTTGGTCCACAGTTAACAACACTCGTTAGTTCAGTTGCAGAACAGTGTTCCAAACATGTAATGATTTCATCTGAATCAAGTCCAAAATACTTATACTTCAATAAACTCAATCTTGCTTATAGAAGCACCATTCATTTTGACAATAGACGTTATTCAAACATATTAACAACGCCACAAGTATTGCGAATTATTACTGATATAAACAATGATTTTAAAAGGTGATATATTTTTCCGCTATTCATTAATAAAATAAACATAACTAATGTAAATCGATTAATTATATTATAATTTATTTATAGATTAAAAGAAGCTTGTGAAATAGTTGTGAAGACAATGAATGATGATTATTGGATTGTGGGAAAATTATCAAATTTACGCGAATTTTATGTTGTTATACAAAAAAAGAATGCCAACATCATTGAAATTGATGGTAATCCTTATATTATTTACTGTTCATTTATAATCTAATCTAATACTAATAAATTATTATTAAATATTTATTTCAGAGGAAGTTAAACGTTTGTGTGAACAGCAACTCAAGAGTATTTTTTTTCATTGAATGAAATTGGTTTGTACTATAAATTAAAAATCATTCCAAAAGCTCGAGAAATGAAAGGCGTCTGAGACTCATATGTTAAGATGATCATGCAGAACCTTTTACTTTTTGAATGGAGTTGTTTGTTATTAACATATTTGTTTCATACATTTGAACAATAATTTGTAAATAACAGAAAGTTATAAAAAGTGTAAGTATTTTTTGTAAATAAGTATTAAAAATATATGACAATTGTAAATGAATGACAAGAATTTAAAAACAATGTTTTATTCACAATTTAAACAGTTTAAATGTGATACAAAGTTATTTTATATGTAATCAGTACAAAATAAATGAGTAAAGTAAATGCTTACTTCAAATGTTTCTTTTCTTTTAGATTTTTTTTTAATATTTCAGCAAATAAGAGCTGACATTTTATCGACAACATATATAAAACAGGTTAGTGGAAAAGTTAAAAATCAATATTTACAGTTTATATACATGTGTATTCACAAAGGTTGACTTAATCAGAATCTTCATTCTCATCTTTGTCTTTTTGCTTCTTTGAAATAATGTTTGAAAACTTTTGGAGTTTAGCAACAAAAAATCCATCCATGTTGTGTGTGTGAGGGTAAAATCGTTTGGTCAGTTTAAGAGATGGATGATAACGATGTTGTCTATAGCTTGTGAAGCCATCGACGCCAAATTTTAATCCAGTTGGAACCAACTTAACATCACGTTTTTTGAGTGCATAATCAATAACCCATTCATTTTCTTCGGGAAGAATAGAACAAGTTGAATAAACAATTATTCCGCCTGTTTCCGATCGTGCATTCACGCAATCTATAGCAGCCAAAAGCAATTCTCGTTGTAAAGTACAGCATCTCTGAATATCAACTTCATCTTTATTAGTTTTTACACTGGGATCTTTTGCTACAACACCTGTTCCTGTACAAGGTGCATCTAATAGTACTCTATCAAATCCTTTTTGTACCTAAAATAAATAACAAATCGTTTTATTATAAAAAGTTAAAAAAATTGAATATTATCAATGTTTTTATATTTATTAAATGGATAAAATTATTATATTTTTAATACTTTTTGTAAAATTATTTAGGTTATACTTACTGTTGGAAATTTTCGTCCATCATAGCTACAAATAACTGAATTCGTTATTCCCAATCTATGAAAATTTCCAATAACGGCTTTTAATCTTTCTTGATTAATATCATTTGCAAATAAAACACCTGTATTTTTCATCATAGCAGCAATATGAGAAGCCTTGCCTCCAGGCGCAGCACTCATGTCCAAAATTTTTTCATTTTCTTTTGGCTCCAGTGCCATAACAGGTAATAAACTAGATGCACCTTGTATAATATAATGCCCAGCTAAATATTCCGGTGTAGCTCCCAAAGGAACTTGAGCAGAATAAATAACCAATCCAATTTTGGTCCACTTTCCAAGTGGATCCAAATTAACACCTCTATTTACTAAGGCCTGTGCCAAATCCCGTCTTCTCGTTTTCAGTGTATTGGTTCGAATAGTTACTGGTCTTTGAGATTCACTTGCTTCCAAAAAGTCAATCAATTCTCCCAAAGGAAAAATTTGCATCAACTTTTCCATAAGAAACGAACTGTAGCTATAGTAATTACACAAGTCGTTTTGCAAAAGACTGAGATATTCTTTACGCGTTCTGTTTGGATCTCTTAAAGTTTTGAAATCAGACAACACAGCTACAACATCGCGAATTCGCATTTGAATATCTTGTAAATTTGTGGTATTAGCTAATTCTTCTTCAGATGGAAATTCAAACCTTTCTTGGTTCATTGACATGTCCTTCATTTCTGCATCAGCTAATTTTCTAAAGAAATATTTGTATAAGTAATTGAATATATTTTATAAGTGGGAAAATATATTTGATTTTAAGATAAATATAAAAACTAGAAATACGCATATAATTACCTTTCTTTTTCTTCTATTTTTTTAAGTTTCTTGTTAGCTTTTTCAATGGGTAATAAATCATCATCGTCATCATTATCATCATCATCAGAGTTATCTTCATCACCATCAAAAATATCACTATTACCATCTATTTCGTTTCCAGAATCATCACTGGAATTTTCATTTTCGTCATTACTGTTACTTCCTGTTGTTTTTTCTTCATCTTCTGCTTCTTGACAACTATTTTCTTCTTCTTTTTCTTCATCATCGTCGCTGTTTTCTATGTCAGTTGTCTCTTGCTCACTTTCTTCTTCTTTTCCCTTTTTTTTTATTCTGATTAATTGACCGGGTTCTGTCAGATAATCATCAGTTTCAGGTATATCAGAATCATAATCCTAGAAGATAAAAAAATAACTTTATACTCGTTGCTTTTATTTCAATTTATTTATAAAGAAGAAGGATGTACTTTACCTCTTCTGAATTAGGAATGTCTTCATGCTCTTGTTTTGCCTTTTTTAATAATGGTTCATGATTTTCCTTTTTTTTGAAGTTTTGCTTCAAACCTCTTTTAATAGCTTTCTGTTTTTGTCTATGATTTACTTTCTTCTCAGATTTTTCTTCTAAATAATATAAAATTTATTTAATATAGTAAATATATAACATAATATAAATAAAATATACAAAATATATAAGGTAAAAATAATTTGAAATAGACAATTTATCTAAATTATGTTCATATTATATTTTTTGTTTTAAATTCCCAATTCAACAATAAATGTACTTATTTTTACATTTTATTGCTATTAATTGTTAAAATATTTGTTGGTTCATTTTATATCATATAAAAACTTGAGTAAGAACTAAAGGCATAATAATGCATACCTTTTGGATCACCAATAAGGGGCGGAACTGGCTGCTTACGAGCTTTTCTTCCAGGTCCTTTGCGAGGCTTAGTGTTGTAATTTGCTTTACGACCCATGTCACTAATAATGTCGATAATTTTCAATTTATCTTAATTAAATATTATTTTTAAAATAGTAATGTCTAATTAAATTATATAGTTATATGTACATATTAAACTAACCTTAAAAGATAGTATCACTTTAACTATCCACGTGTTGTCTTCGAAATTGTAACCACAACTTTAATCTCGAAAAAAAGCATTGTATAAAACGCATATAATATGAACACTTAGATAGAAAACGTACTAATTTTTTTAGGCTGTTAAAAGAATAGATGGCGCTGTCAGCACGTCAACATTGCTGCAATTAAACTTATCCTTTTCACACACATTTTCTAATATTTGGTGAGAAAAGGACAAACTTTCATTACCAATAGCAATACATATGATTTTATTTTACCGACCGTCGATAACTATGAAGTGAAAGATAAAACGAAGAGACACCTTTTATAATTATATGAATTATGGTAGTAGTATGAGTGCAATAAAATGTACACAGATTGATTTGTGTATACACGTGTTTTCAATTTGTATATATAATATATTGTTTTACATGATTTGTTTTACAATTAGAAAGAAAAGAAAATGAGAAGTGATAAATTAATTTTAAAAAGAAAAGGTGGTGGTAGTATTATTGACCACCGACCTTTATTTTCTCAAAATGGAGAGTAAGTAAATATAATTTGTTCTTCATTCTTATATTGCTTTTTTGGCATTGAGGATAACAGAAAAGGCAATAAAAATTTTGTAATACATAATTTGAAAATTACAGATTTTAATAGGTTATAAGCAGGTATAAAAACAGTGAAAAATATACAAAATTTTACTGATATTTTGTCTTTAGAAATTGAAAATTTCAAATTGTATTAAAAAATTTCTGATTTCTTCATTGTCACGCATGATTGAGAGTGATAATTTTTAATATGTATTAACTATATTCATTTTGTATTATATATTTTAGTATATAAATAAATCATATGAATGACGCAAAATATTAAATATTGCAATATTAAATAGTGCAATCATATTAATTTCCTAATTTTTTTCTCTTTTTTTTTTAAATTTTTAAATTTATATAATTTTTAATGACATCTGATGACTCATATAAATATATATTGTATATTTTTAGAACCTTATATATAATTTGGAAACAAGATATTCGAGCCTATAGTACCCAAACTGCTGATTTTGTAAATGAATTTGAACATGCAGATGATAGAATTATTAAAATTACACTATGTCCCAAAAATTCTGACATGATTGTTGGTTGTACAGAAAATGGTAATTTAATTTTTTGGAACTGTAAAACTGGCGTAAAACATTTAACTGTGGTAAGGCCAAAATTAAATTACTATATTTAATTTACACCATGTTGTAGTTTAAATTTTAAAATTTTAATGTATTTTTTTGCTTCTAGAATTTAAATTTGTCAAGCAAAAATGTAAAAGTTAAAACGTTTCATATCATAACATATTTGTCAACAAATGAAATCAGAGTTCATAATGTACTTATCAGTTACATCTTCGAAGAGGAAGATGACAAAAAATTGTATTTGGAAACATTTGATTATAAAGATGGTAATTTTGTTACAAAAAATACTTTCAAGTAAGTTATAATATTTATATTACTTTATTAATTTTTCTTATAATGAATAACAAGTACATATATAACAAATAATATACTAAACCTGATCTGTTTTTTAAAATATTATTTTATAGAAGACCCAGCGGAGAATATTATGTGGACATTATTGGGAATTATGGTAATAATTTAATTGCTTTAGGTGAAGGTATTTATTTGCATACAATCAATCCTGCAACGTTGACAGAGATAAGGTAAGTTAAAAACTACATTCTTTATTCTCTGAAATTACTAAATATTTATAATAATATTTAAATTATATATATATATTTTTAGATATGATATTGTTGGAAGAAATATAACGTGTGTTACTGGTCATCCAGATGAAGAATGTGTTGCTACTGGAGACGTATCGGGTCGAGTATTGCTTTTTAAAGAGCTTTCTCATTCTTATGCTGCAAAAAACTTTTTACCTCAGACAACGTATCACTGGCATACCTTACCAGTGGAGGAAATAGCATTCAGCAGATCTGGTAAACTGTTATGTTTGATTCAGTAAATTAAGAAAAACATAATTTTTTAAAAAATCATTGATAAACAATTTTTTTAAATGTATAAAATTTTTAAAAAATGCTGTAATCCATTCTGTTTTCTATTTTTATTTGTTTTTCCTTTTTTACTACAGGTGGTCACATGTACACTGGTGGTGGAGAATGTGTTTTAGTCAAATGGTCAATCAATAATGTTTTTAACAAATCATTTTTGCCACGTTTGCCAGCGCCAATCAAACATCTTACGATTGCACCTGAAAATTTTTATGTTGCAATATCAACTTTAGACAATGGTACAATATATTTTATTCAGTTCAGTTTCAGTTTAAATTTACTTAGTGTATAAATAATTACATTTTTTATTTGTAGGTATTACAATTGTGAATCCACAAAAAAAGTTAACATCTGTCATACAAAATTTTACATGGGGTGCCACGCCGTCAAATGCCAGTTTATTCCCAGCTGGACTTACCGTTGATCCCCGTACGAATTGTCTTGTTCTGAATAGCAGAACCGGACATATACAGTTCTATAATACGATTACAAAATCACTATTGTATAATGTAAGAATATTTAATATATTTAAATGCTGAATTCATTTTGGCTATTTTAAAATAATATTTTTTATTGTTTTTAAGATGAATATAACAACGCAAAATTTTTTAACTCAAGAAAGAAATGCAGTAGTTGTAAATACAGAAGTCACGAAAATTGCAATTAATTATAATGGTACATGGATGGCAACTGTGGAGGAACGAGATGATCAAATGTCCAGCATCGAAATAAGACTTAAATTCTGGAACTTTGATATGGAAAAGCAAACGTAAGACAATCATATATTGTTCAACATGTGTTGAAAATTAGGTGAAGTAGCTAAAAATGAGTGCTAAAAACTAGTCCATCGCCAAATTACATCACCAGTCGAACTTTAAACTTTTTAGTAAAGTGTATTGTTATCACTTTAAAAGTAACTGAATTTTAATTTTAGTTTTATTTTGAACACGTCGATTGAACTTCCTCATGAGATCGGAGTAAACATATTACGTTTCCAACCCGGCGATCCATTTGGCGAAATGAATCCTTTTGTAATAACTACTGGAAGAGATAACCTATTTAAATTATGGTCATTAATGGAGCCGACCTCTGTGTACAGTACGTATTTTAGATGCAATATTTTTTAAATCTGTAACTTAAATGTAATTTAATTGTGCACATTATGCAAAGTTATATTTTTGTTTGATAGAAAAAACAAAACACTGGCAATGTCACAGCGTTGGTTATTATCGTAATCTTCCAACAAATGATGCTGCATTTTCTGAAGATGGATCATTATTAGGTGTTGGATTTGATTGTACTTTGACTCTTTGGAATCCTGACACTATGGAAATTGAAAAAGCCTTATCTCATTTTAATAAAAGAGAAGCAATTAAGTAAGTAATGTGAATAAATAATATAAAATTACATAATGTGTAACACTTATATTAAAGTAAAATATTATATTTTCAGACGAATTGAATTTGGCAGACACGAAGCTCGCCATTTAATTGTAGTTGGCTTTCCGTCAAGTCTCGTAGTATGGGATGTTTTAAAATTTAGACTTATATGGAGCGTTCCTCTAAAATTGGCTACTCTTGCAGCTGATCCATTGTCTTCGTATATGGCCGCCTTTACAACTAATAACACATGTAAGCAAAATATTTTTCTAATTTGCCGAGTATGTTTTTTAATCTACAATTTATTCATTATTCTTATTTTTTGTAGTATACGTGTTTAAACCAACGAAATCGAAGTATGAATACACATGGGAACAAGTTATAAAAAACAGTTCTGTTCTTTGTACATGTTTCATTCCACATCCACAAGAGAAACAAAATGCGAATGTGGCGTGGCAAAAATATTCTCAACTTTTCTTTTTAGATAGTAATCAGGTAATTTAATTATCTTTTCTTCAAACCAGTACAATTTTATTTATAATTAACTATAAAAATATATATTTATTTTATGACACAATATTCTTTTAATTTTTTTTACATCACAATACTTTGTATTTAATATCTTTTTTATTTTAGGAACTGTTAACTTTAGAACCTGAATGTGAATCTGATTCGTTACTCAGTAACTTAATCACAAATGACAATGTACCAATGACAGCATTTAATCGCATCGTAGCTTCCCAAACTGTAACTAGCAAGGAGAAGGAGACTCCTTATATTCATGATTATTTAGGCTCCAAGGGTAAAGGCATGATTGACGAGGTAAGTAATAAGATTTCAATTTCATTTGTTATTAATTTATTAACAATCTTTCTTGCTTGTTTATGTTATACTTACACAAAACGACTTTATAATTTTATAACTTTTCTATGCGATAACATACAAGAATCAACATAACACTTACATTTCGTTTTGCATAGTAGAAAATTAATACTCTTCATTAAGTCTTTTCATCTTGTTTATCATTGTCTTTATTTCGGTGCACCGTTTTCCGGGATCAAATAAAAGAATGCGATAATGCACCAACACTTAAACGCACTTACAATACTAAAACTGATGGTATTAAGAATATTAAACTATCTCAATTGTATCACTTAACAGTTACGGAGTACATTCATGTTATTGTTGCCATTAGAAGACATTTGTAGTAGTTTTCGTATTTAATGTAATTTGTGGTTCCGCAATTAGCTTGTGAAACTCAAGTTTTTAGTTTCATTTTATTCGAGTAAATTGACAATGAGACGCGAAGAAAAATTAAGGGCACGTTATGTTTCTCTGCATTTTTGTATATTACACGGATCGGCAAAATGAGGACAACACTTATAAAGAGGATTTTATTGAAACGAAGCGTACGATATGACAACATCTTTGATACTACTTTGATTTTTAACATTTAATGATTTGTCGTACATTTTATATAGAACGACTACAAGCTTTAGCATAAATTACCCTTATGAGCAGTTCGTTTATTATAATTATAAATAATAATTATAAAATTATTGCAATTCGTCATAAAAGACGATAAACTTAAATACTAATGAATGAGTAATTAAAAGATAAACTAATAATTTTTAATTCATTCATAATTTATTATCAATCTTAATTGTAATAAATAAAAAATATAAGCAATAAAACAAAGATTCATTATAAGACAAAGTAAAAATTGTTATAAATACATAAATTCTTCATCTTTTGTTAATTGAATTTAATTTTTGCAAGTTATTGATAATTGCTATAATTCATTAATCTTATTAATTATACAGATGTATACTTTTCACTTGAATATAATTTATCATTTAAAAGAATAACAGTAATGTAATGCTGTTTGCTTTATTTTCATAACATGATTGACAAAATACATTATTGACATGAATTAAAAATTAATTTTTAATTAGGCTTTCCCATGATGAACAGATGTGTGAATAATAGTTTTCGAAAATACTCAGGGATTTTGTTGATTATGTAAAAAAAAAAAAAAAAAAAAAAAATTCAAAGTCTATCATCAATCAATTTTAAACATTTCTATTGCGATTGATAAAATTCGCAATTCACTGATAATCAATTTCCTTTACATTTCAAAAATTATTTTGATTTCCAAACAGTAGTATTTGTTGAAAACAAAATATCAACAGGTTTTTCAAATTACGATTTGTATTTCTTCTGTCAAAATTATCCACCAAAATATTCCACGAATGATAACATAAGAACACTTCTTTTTGTAATGTTTCCCTTCTCTAATGTTTAATCCCCTCGCGAACATTTATGTCAAAGTAAAATCTCTGAAGTACAAGTCTGACCACCGAAAAAAGTGATATCTACATATACGAAACTTCAGTCTAACTAAAAGAGTAGTGAGGAATGAATTTATTGTGATAGGTTGATTTGCAGTCTATTGTAATCCCAGAATGTAAGAGAGCGCTTTCAGTACTGTCGGCGGGCGATGTTTCACGTAAAGCATGTCGTTGTTTGGCCGCGTTACGAGACGATGCCGGTTGATCATTTGTCAGTGCTTTCGGCCTGCTCGGTAGTTGCGGCATCGGCGCACCAGGTCGAATTTCCTGTAGCGCAGACAGTGCCACTGGGGTATCAACCTCATGTTTTCAATTGCCTGCAACAGACGACAATAATGCATTTCTTACGACCAACACCCTTAAATGGGTCAAACATACCGGAAAGATGCGAGCAACAGTGCATTTCGATTCTTCAACGGAAAACTGCGACAAATCAATCATTTTTCCGAAGAAAAAAATAACTCGAAACGTTATCGAAAATTAGGATAAGTCAATAATTTGTCATACATTTTTTTAACAAAATTACTGAGCTATCCTACGTTTCGACGATATTCAAAATTATTCTTTTCTGGAACAAATTATCAAGTTATCCTGATTTTCTGTTGAAGCGTCGATTTACAGCCCAACTTTTACGTTTTAATTAAATTTATCCCATCCAAGATTTTAAAAATTAGATTTTAAAATTTTTTGCTAATTATGTAATCGCTTTTGTCTGAAGTCAGTACATGGTTGGTTAAAATCAGTATATAATTGATTCAACCGCATTCAATCATTAATATTGTAGATTCAAGTAAAATTTTGTTCTTTTTAACAATATTTGCAAATATAACAAGCAGAGCTAAATACTTTTTCTGTCAGTGAATGAATTCTCCCAGGAAAACTAGGGTCAACAGGTTAAAGAATTAGTTTGCTATGCTGTGGCAACAACTTTGGTCCTGTTTCATTGACATTCCCATGGAGTGAACGATGGTAAACTCCGCCTCGATTGGGTTCGTGCAAAACCATGCCATCGAGGGGAGGAAGCGCCGATTACGGTCGCCATTGCCGGTACATCGATCGCGATTATATTTACTGTATCAACTGGATCACGAGAAACAATTCCGCATGCGACTACGTGAGAGCGCGCGTGAATTATTTCAGATCGGTTCAACAAGTGCCTGGCCCTGACCTTTTTTGGATTTTTATTTCCATTTAACGAGCGACGACAGGCGTACGTAACGTTTCAAAAGTATGTGCAATAAGTTTGAAGTTAACTTGAGAGGGACGGAGCTTTGAGTTATTCCAAGTCTGAGCAACGTAGTGTGCAATTTGTTATGAGTTCGTTATTATGTTTAGGAAACTCAGGTAATATCATTCAGCTGTCTTTTATTATCAGCTTTGTTTGAACATGTTGAAAAGTTGATTATTTTTGTCAGCTTATACATCGTCATCATCAAAGGTCAGAGTTCGGAGTAATTGCCCTGGAACAATTGATAAAAACTGCGATGTTTAGGAGTTCAATTTATTCCTAAAAATGTTGCGCACAGAATCGTAATGAAAATTCGGATCTGTTTACTCTTCTTTGAACGACATTATTATTAACATCTTCACGCATTTCGAAATAAAAACTTTTGATCCAACAATTGAATTTTCTGACTGGTGGATATTTTTTCAAAGGATTAGTAAAAAAAAAGTTGATAAACAATTGGAAATACATTCTTTTTTTACATCATTTTGTTATAAATCAGTTGTTCATTAAAAAAATAACGTTTCTAATTTTTGAATCGGAAATACATCAGTTTGACAGTGGTATTCTTCATATTTATGGATCAAAATATCCATAAAAAAATCACGAAAGAAGTGGGGGCACAAAATTAACGGTATACATAACATTTCTCGGTGTAATCTCAATCTTTTCAAAAGTTTTTCGTTCATCTTCTAAATAACCTTTACCTAGCATTTTTTTACACGAAACTACCAAAAATTATTTCATTACTGGAACTCATTCCCTCAATTTAATTGTACTAGGAAATATCAGTCAAGACTTTTGTTACACGCAAACTTGCGTTTAACCAAATAATAAAAGAAATAAAAGAAACGCGTATTGTATGAAGGGTCGCTTAAACATTACGTGACACTCTTCAATTATTGCATCTTTGTTACACTAAAGTCGATCTCGCTTCAACAACGTTGCGTTTTTTTTTCCTTACCCGCAAGTCGTACCTGGTCGATAACTGCACGGGAAAAAGGTAAATTTAGGATATAAGAAATAAAATCAATATCGATGGTGGTAATTTGGTCGCTAAAAATATGAAGCGTCGTCACGCACTTTTGTAAAAATAGTTTAGTGCGAAGTTTTTTCAAAGTCGCTCGATTGCGCGCGTAATAGAAGATTTTGAGCTACGGTGCGATAAGTTTCGTATCATTCCACCGTGTGTGTTCTTCATTTTCAAACGAAATAATTGAGAGGAAAGTCTTTGAAACATAAACTCTTACTTGATTAGCTTTTGTCATTATTACTTGTTGACTTGCACAAATGTTGTTTGTACTAAGAACAAAATCTTGCTGTTCGAAATTTATTGCAACAGCATATTTTTTCTTGAATTAACTTTTTTATTTGTTCACGATATAAAAGATGGATCTCACATTTTTACGGAGAATTAGAATACGTTGCCAAGATGATGCAAAATATCAATACAAGTCTGATTTATAATGGCTTCTAATTTGAGAGTTGCAATTGTAATCGAAGAATATGAAATCCCTGACAAAGGTAAAAGACGAACAAAACGTATTAGAAGTCAAAGCCCTGATATTCATGATGAAGTATCTCCCACGCGAACTTTGACACATAACTCTCGCCTCCATTATGATATAAGTAGATATAATACACGTGCCAATGAAAACGATGAAAGCCTCGTTCTTCTTGATGTACATTATAGGCAACATTTGAATATGAAACTTGTTTGTGTCCGTGATACAATGAATTTTGATAAAAATAGAAAATTAAATTCGCGCTTCATCAGGGAATTTTTGACATTACATTTTACCTAGAATTGTCGTTCTCTCATAATTTTACAGATCTTGATACGTAAAGATTTGCCGTTTTAAATTTGCAGAAATGAACTTCTAATATGGAGGTGTCAAAGTGTTATGCAGTTCAGTACTAGGAAGTGCCAAGGGAAAATCCGCTCCCACGGTTAATTATCGAAATAGCCATTTCATCTTGTTTACCATTTTATCACCCAACAAAGTTTCATTTTCTGTTACTTTTACGTTATTTTTATATTATTCTTTTGACATTATGAAATGTTTATTTTCCGTCGCTTTTATCCGGAAATTGAAGCAATATCTCTCCTATTTAAATTACTTTTCGCTCACTTATTTACCAATTGTTTTTTCGTTTAATCGAATACGAATTTTTATTTCGAAAAATTGCTCCATTTCCTTCCAAAATGTTTCAATACAATCAATAACCATGTTTATTTTGCGAAATATTAAATTCGAACGTCGAGTTTCGAGCACAAATTGTTTTCTTTTGCATATTATTGTGCACACAAGCTCTTTTCATAGTAATGTACATAATCTTTATCGATTTGATAAGTTCGGTTGCTTGACGACCCGGTGAATTTTCCATGGAAAGATAACGCCATCGGAAATGTCATACGATGGTGCAGAAAAAACTTGCTATTGTTACTTTATATCCTCCTTATAGCGTCTCCTTTTCCCATACGTTTTCACCTCGTCATTCGTTTAAAATTTCCATTAAAATGTATAAGGTTCGCTTGTCTTCCCGGTGGCTCAATGTTTGCGTTCCATCTTCTGGGACGGACAGGATCGGTCGCTAAAATTATTCTTAAGCTCGTTTTCGCGCCGATAGTGCAGCAACAGCCGACCATTATCAGATTGTCTAATATCGGTCTATAAACTTACGGTATATGTGCGAGCAAATAGCGTCCGAGCCTCATTGTTAGCGGGAATAACATTAGTATGTAAAACGAATGACCCAGTTTGTCCAAGTTACATTGGACGGTCGTTTCACCCTGGTCACATATCAAATATATACTTCTGTTTTGCAAACAACATTTCACACGGAAAAGACTCTCTCCTCGGACGGTCAGTTGATCCTTTCTTCGACACTTTGTGCATTTTTAACGTCAAATCAACTTCTGTCAACAAAGATGTACGATTATAACGCAGTATTTGTATTGACTGCAATTTCATTCAATCTTGGTGAAATAGTATTGAAATGTTATTTCAGTACAAGAATCAACATCTGTAACCGGTATAGTGCATTAATAGTTTGAAATTTGTTTGACGAGGGTGTTGACAAATCTTAAAACATTTAAGTTACTGAATGTAATTAATTGTTTCTTCGTAGAGTTATGATAATGTAAATAAGACCGTTATTTACTTTCATGTTTTTACAGTGAGAAAAAGTGAGATACAATTGATTATAAAAAAAAGAAGAAGAAGAAGAAACAGAGTTTATTAAGTCATTTTTCGAAATACATTTTATTAAATTGAATAGTAGTCTAGTAATTTTGTATAAAAGTTCACACGTTGTTTTCCATGTGCACGACCATTGATTTTCCGATAATAATAATATAATTTATTAGAAATGTTATGAGGACTTTGAACAAATCGAATCATACGTGAACTCGTCAACCTTTCCACAAATCTTAAACTACACAAAAATTATGTTTTTATGAGCATAGTTATTTCTATTTACTACAACAAAAATTTCTATTCGTTGTATAAAATGCCACATTGTTCACTCTCAATGAAAGTATACAGCTAAAGTTTTCACTTTCATTTCCAATTTTCCAAGCTTTTTAAACGTTTTCTCAAAAATTAAACAGTTAAACAATCTAAAAAATAGTTACAATTTTTGTAGAATATACACCTTTGTCGTTTTTTAAATGGAAATGTTTATTATCAGGACACTTTCTAAACGCTTGATTTTGATGTATACATTTATCGGCACGTTTAAAAGCTAAGACGATGGCAGAAGTACGAAAAAACTCACTGCTTCCGGATCCCCCGCTGGATGAGCTCCGGTAT
>JABFOV010001796.1:0-23032 GCA_022817685.1 Aradophagus sp. ZL-2020 | reverse complement strand
ATTTTAATGTAATATTAAGAAATTTAGATACATTATATACAAACTTCAATATTTTGAAACGTTCGGGATTTTAATTATATATAATATAATGTGAGTATATAAAATTATAAATGAATATTTTCAAAAATTGATAATCTTTTTAGCATCCAGTAAAGTTATCATATTCAGCAGCCACACCAGTAACAAGTGATTTTGTCTTTTATAATGGTTCCTATTTCCAAGTTGGCGATGTAGTTTCTATAACGGATGTTAATGGAGGAATATATTATGCTCAAATTCATGGTCTCTTAACTGATCAATTTTGTGAAAAAAGTGCTGCGTTGACATGGCTTTTGCCAACAACAGCAAGGTAAATGTATTTCTTTTATTCATATATAAATTATTAAATCTATTTACATAGATATATGATTCTATATTATTGATTTTTAATTAACTTTTCTTATGTACAAAAAATTAAAAAATCAAATGAATTAGGTTTATTTTTATTAATAATCCTATTTGATTATTTCCTGTTTACATTTCCAATAGATTTTGAATTAAAAAGTTTTAAAACATGAAATGATTTACGAATGATTATAATGTGTTGCAAGACTGATTTTTAGTTAAACAAATTATTTATTTGATTCATGCATTCAAACCTAATATTTTCAGTCCTCCACCAGCAGAAGGTTTTGATCCAGCTACTTATATTATTGGTCCAAGCGAAGAGTTGCCACGTAAATTGGAAGCTATGGAATTCGTCATGCATGCTCCATCAGATTATTTTAAACTGAAAAATAGTCCATATCACTCTAGTATACTTGATATGTCACCCAGTTTTATATGGACTTCACTCAGAAATGAAATGCGATTGAAAGCAAATAAATTGACATCATGAAATTAATTGTTACCTCAACTTTTGTTTCGATGAAATGAATATCCATTTTCAAGACTGAATTAAAAATACTTAAAAGAGAAATTTCTCTATCATGACAGATCAATTCATTGTGCTTGCATATATCCTGCGTTTGTCAAAAAGAGAGACTACAATATTACTTCCTGAACACATACAATATTACTACCCTGAATGTAAAAAAAAGTGATTTTTTTTAATTATTTTATAAGTAATCATTGTGATCCTATTTTTTCTAGAAAACAAAGATTTAGAGTGTTGTTTGTGTGTTTATTTTTTCTTTTTTAATTTTATTTTTATTTGTGATGTTGAAAGTAATACATCTCAAAACCAATAAAATTATGAAGAAAGAGAACCACTGTAAAATTATTAATTTATTTCTTTACTATATGATTTGCAAAAGAAAAATGTAAAACCAAATTTTTCTTTTGAATAATTGCAAATTTTGCAATTGGTTTACATAATTGCATTTCATAACAAGAAATATCGAAATTGTACATTGTTAAATAAAAAAAAAAAAACATGTTTTTAATATCTTATTTTACACAAGAAAACAAATCTGAAAAATAATATTTAAGTTTGTTCAGAATTTTAAGATGTATTTTCAGTTATATTCCTTGGAATGAGACCTAAGCTATCCAACATGCCTGATGGTTCAGATTCTTCAATTGGTAAAGCTGTTCGCTTGTTGCACTTAACTAAATGCGTAGCTGCAAAATAAGTAAAACAATGTTATATTAATTATGCATTTATGCAGTCAAAATATAAAGACATTATATGTCTGAATAAATATATATATATATATATATATATATATATATATTATTTATTCTGTATTTCCTCAGAAAAAAATAAAAATTACAATACATTTATACTTTTAACATTTTTTTTTAAATATAAATTGGATTTTTTTCAATTTTAACTTCATTTACTACCTTTCTGTACATTCGATTTAAGGATACTCTATATTCTCAAAAATATAAAATTATTAAGAAAAGTAAATAATTTGAATTTAAACAATCTTGAAGATAAGTGTACTTACAAAATATTAAGTTATGATGTTACAAAAATTTTAAAAAGTCTTACCAAGTTGATTTCCATTGTACGTTGAATAACCACAAGAACATTGCATTTTCATATCAAGCGGAATGTTTATAAGAGGAGATGGAACTACCAAACTGGTCATTGGGCGTTCATTATGAATTTGACGTTGATGTTCTTTGAATGCACGCCAACAACAGGTCACATATCGACATTGACTACATTTCTGCTCACCACTAAAATGATCGATTGATATATCAACATTAATAGGTCTAATAACAAACAAAAGTAATAGTGATAGTCAAAATTGATGCCATACGGGTAATGGTTTCCTCCGTCAATGTCTTCTTCACATTCCTGGCAAGGATAATTATTGTCTAATAAATTGATTTGTATGGGTCCAGTCTTCCATCTACGTATTTCATCAGATGGCAGTTCCATTGTGATTTTGTCGATTTGAAATTGCTTTGTGTGATGCCAAGGTTTTGGTATAAAAACGCTATTAGGATCTCCTGTATAAGGAACCACTTCTGCAAAATACCAACATGTTTCATTTGTATAGCATTAGAAATAGGATTTATTGTAATAAAAATACTTTTGTTATATAAAAAAAAAAAAATATTGAAACAAAAGAAAGTAAATTTATTGATAATAAAAGTATGTAATTATAATAAAGCCTGAATTAAAATAATCATGAAAGAAAAATTATTAGCAAAAAGTCAATGAATATTTACTTGGACCGGTGTTCCAATTGTGCAATTCCTTTTGATGTTGCTTTAAAGCACTCTTTTGATTAAACCAAAGGCAGCATCTAGAACACTTGTTTCCTCGTCCTTCTTCTCTGCGTACAATATGACGTTGCATGTGCGATAGGTATGCATGAACATTCGAAGTGTTAATGTTACCTTCAGAAGTGAATTGTATAATCTGTAATTCCAAAACGTGGTGTTGAAGTATTGCACCAAGGAGTTACATTTATTTTATTTATAATTAATATAAAATTAGTGTATAACAAACATCAATGATGTATAATATAATTAAGTATTACAAATATTATACTTTTAAACAGAATGGGCACTGTAGTCCTTCGCCTTTTCCATGTACTTTGTAATAATGATCAATGACATCTCTGTGACTTGATGACCGATATCCGCAAGTTTCACATTTGTATGGCATTTCAGATGGATAATGAGTGTTTGACAAATGTTGAATAAGTAAATTCAGCGTCACTGCATTAATATTATTATTAATTATTATTATTTTAGAGATTGCATAATATGGAAACATGCATTGTATAGCAACTTTAGGAACAAATGATCTTACAGAATTTTTCTTCACAGATTGCACATGTCATCATATTATTGTCTGATTGGCCAAAGTTACTGTGAGTCTCTGTGATATGAATTTCTCGTTGACTTTTGGAAGAAAATACAGTACAACAATAACGACAGACAAGTGATTCCGCTTTATCAGGCATTCGTGGAGGAACGTGGCCAATAATGTGTTCCATAACTTCAGTATTACAGCGCATAATTGCAGTACATAAAAAGCACTAAAATTGAAAGCAAATTATTATTCGTTTTAATCTCTTTACTACAATTTTTATTAGTTTAGATTTTGTTTTAATTATTTCGTTGTTATCGTGTTTTATTTAAACTTACTATGTACAAAAATGAATTTTAAGTTGATAGCCCAAAGAGCTGCCTGAATAAAAAAAAAAAAAAAATACTTTTCTAAGTTAAATACTGTATATATTTAAAAAAAAAAAAAAAAAAAAAAAAAATGAATATAAAAAATATAAATATGTTTGCGTCATGACTAAATTGATTGTTGGTAAGACACATTTATAGGCAGTTACAATTTTACCTTATAATGTACTGTATTTATTTGCTCCTTGGCAACTGTAGTTCTGTCTCCCTCCATAGTGGCATAATATACTTCTTGAAGTGTAACTTTTTCACCTCTGTTTTCCTTGCCTCGAGTGTCCATTAAATTTATGCGTTTTAATGATTCTGTTTCTTGAACGGAATGAATCGATCGCTTTCTGCCCCTGCGACTTTGGCTTGTGATTTGGGCTTGATTTTCGAACTGTTGCACATCATTCTGAGGCGTCAATGATCTTGGAGTCGGAGTTTTAGAATATGACCAATCATTGAAAGGATTTGCTGCAATTTTCGTTAACCGCTCCAAGAAGCTTTCACCTGAAATAATAAATGTTGCTCAATATTTTTGTTATTTTATTTTTGCTTGATAAATTTATGAATTTTCACAACTAATGCGTTTTTAACATAAAAGTTTTTTTTTTTTAAATATAGCACATACTTCCATCTATTCTAGTTTGTTCTGCAATATGTAGAATAATATTATCAAAAGCTCGAGCAGCAGTTAAGCCATAATTTTCTCGCCACACCAACTCGTCCAAAAATTGCTGTATCATTTGTCTACTTAATAAACTTAATGTATTTTGAAACATCCTTGGAACAATTTTACGTAGGTAATCCATAATGTGATAATTGCTTGAAACATTTCTTGGATTTTGGTCAGTGAATGTTGCTTGAGTAATATTTGTGAAACCAAGTTCATAAAGAGTACTTTTATCAACAGTGAAATCTGTCAAGATTTTTGAGTCCTTATGTACCCATTCTTTTAGAGGATGAAGAATGTTGTTAAAGCGACGTTTGTAGGATCGATCTCCATCATGAACTGGATCACATGCTCGCAATCTCAACTCAAATGTTTCTGGATCTAAAACACCTAGAACCTCCACTTTCACCTGAAATTTTCATAGTAATTAATATGTAATTTATAATATTAACATAATTAACTTCTGCAGTAGAAAATTATAGTGAATGATAAATAGTAATAACTGTAGTAATATTTTAAATAATTTTCAAACAATAAAAATTCTCTGAATTATACTATATATATGGCAGTTAAAAATTACCTTGAAATACCTTTTTTAAGTTTGAAACTTTAGTAACTTGCGAAAGACATTTTAAATCCAACAAATTTTCAAGTTTTTAATTTTTCATTCCTCCTCACTTCGTAAAAATAATTACCATAAACAATCAAATAAATAAATAAATTATATACTTGTCTCAGAACTCCATCTTGCGACGTTGTGCCTAAACTAATGACTCCGACTTGGATCATAGAATTTTTACCACCCATCATCCGGCTCTTATCACAAATTGCTGCAGTACAAACGCTGCGAAGATTTGTATAAAAGTTTTTCACATAAACATTCGATACTTTTACCCAGGATACAACATTTTGAACATTGGTCTGACAAGCCCAATGATAAATCAGTTTTAAGAGAACTGTCGGTATGTGAGGAGATCCTTGAAAGATTGATCCATTGAATACTGATACAAAACGATCAGGACAGCATGTCGAAATCCAGACATAGCCACCAGAGTATGGAAATGTTCCAGAATCGCTGTACATTCCCAATTTGAGCTTTACTTTTTGATATTCTGTACTGTGTACTGAGCAATATTGTTCTGAGCGAACTAAGCCTTTTTGAATCAGCCATTCAGCAAATTTTGTTGCAGAAAACATCAGTACGCTTTTTACATTCATATCTGAAATTTTAAATCAAATCGATTGTAATAAAGATATGTTCAACTACACAATGTAGAATGTTAAACAAGTTAAATTTAGTTGTATGTCGAGATTTGTAAAGAAAGCATATTGAAAAATGTAAATCCCATTTCTAGAGAAGTATTCAATTGATAATAAATATATGATTTTATGGCAATTAAATTTTAATACTTTGTATAATTGCATATTATTATATATAAGAAATATACCTAGATCATTTCTTTCTTTTTGCGCGATTTGTGAAGAAATATTTTTCACTTTCAGATTAGGCCTAGCTACCACTACTAATGATGGGAAGGTACGTCCTCCATTAATCTTGTTGAAAAGAATTTCCCTACCATCAGGAAGATTTTTTTTTGCGTCATCAATTTGATCTCCAACTGCAAATAAATTTAAAAATAATAAACAATGCATATAATGAATACGAAGCCTCTTTCAGTTTTTATTTTGCAAAAGTTTTCTCAAATTAAATAAATGTTTGTGTTACTTAATACAAGTCTTATCAACCCTGTCAGGATAAAGTGATTTTAAAGTTTTCAGGTATTGCCCAGTTTTTCCTTATCGTCAACACCATAATAAATAACTCAAAAAATAATCAAACTTACCTGCATTTTTACTTCCAACGGCAATCCCACCAATGCTGGTATGCTCAGCAGGTCTACCTGTTTGTGTGTTAGTTGCTGCTGTTGGAGTACTTGGTTTGGTCAGTGTTTTAACTCTGACTGTTTGTGGAGTTGTCATTGTTTGTGGCACTGTAAACAAAAATATAAATTATCAAACATACTTAAATTGAAGAATAAAGTAGATTAAAGAATACAAAAAATCAGTACTGACCTGGAGATACATTAGAAGGTTTTGCCCGTGCTCTGTTAATAACTGTTGATGAAGGCTGAAAATCAGTATTATTTATTAATTTTGTACATATTTGTCAAAGTTTTAAAACATAATAACAGAAAATAGTAATTTACATACTTCTTCAATTATTTCAGGTTGTTGCTGTTGTGTTGGAGGCGGTGGCGGTACTTGTACTGTTGATACTTGCGGTGCTTGTGGAATTGATTGTAAAGTTATAGTTTTGGGTCTTCGTCTTGCAAATTTATTAAACTGAAATACAAATATTTTTTAATGTGATATTGAATATTTGTTTCCTTCTTATATTTTTGTTATATTATGTGGATTTTAACTTGGTGAAGGTGTATTTTCAATAATAAACTGATTTATAAGAAATTTAATACTAAGTGATAATGAACAGTATAATGATAAAAGTTCTAACATACGTTATCTGTAGACTGTAAGGTTGATGATGATACAACAACGGGTGGCGAAGCAGCTGATTGTTGAGCACCTTAAACATATTAAACAATATTATATTTACAATGACGAGAACAAGTATTAGTATTTTTAATAAGTATATATACTAAAGGATATTAGAATTGAAATCACAACATAATATATTGTGATATAATAAGGTGTCAAGTAGTCAAAGAATTACATTTTATCATATTAAAAAAAACAACGCTATTTTGTATAGACTGTCTTTATATCATAACTTGGGAATAGAAGTTTAAAGTTTCTTTTTCCATATCGGCATTTTATTTTCCGAAAAGATAGTCTTTAGAAGTTTTTGAGAAGATAAATGCCAAAGGGAAAAAAATGCAAAAATGTTGTCCCCACCGTTTAAAACCAAAATGAGATATTTTAAACTTGCATTCAAGTACATACTCACATGCATTTAAAAAGCAACTATGAGTACTCTATGTAAAAAAAAAAAAAACATAATAATATTTATATAAAATATACACATCAATATACTACATAGTTAGGGTTTGAATAATATACCTTGTGTAGAAGATACAGTTCCTAGAATCGCACCTCTAGGATCTATCACTAATTGTATATTACCTTGTCCAGTATTCGAATTATTCAACATATTCAACTTTATGGGCTGAGCATTACTGGAATTCTGCAATTTTTTTATAAATATTTAATTTTTCATGTATTAATGTAAATGTAATAAATAAAAAACATAATTTCTTATTACAAAACTGAAAACCTATATTTACCACATTCAAAATATTTGGCTGACTTGTGTTTATCACAGGCGGCGCTGCTGAAGGTCTTAAACAGATAAAAATATATATTTGTTATTTATATAAAGACATTGCATATCTTTATACATTCTGGTATAAATTGATAATTATCTAAATGAAATTCTAATAATTATTAGAATGCATGCTTATGTCTGTATTTTGTAAAATATGAGGCAAATCAGAAGAAATATAAAGATGTTATTGAAATATATAAAATTATGAAAAAATTCATGCTTGCTAGCAAAAAGGAAAATTATCAACCAAGGTTTAAGTGCAATTAATATTGAAGAAATAAATGATTTAATTTGAATATCATTTATTTTAAACTTTTCAGCTGTAGCGCAGAGTTAATAAATGATTATAAATTATTAAAATTTTCTTACAATTCTGCAATTACTTTTCATACTTACAATGTATATTGATATCCTGCTACTGCTCCAGCTTGTTGGATCAAAACACCATTATTTTCCTTTACAAGTTCTTCAAACATTGAATTCACCTTTAAAATAATGTATTACAGCTTAAATATATTTCATAATGTTCTGTTTTGTTTTCTGAACTGCCTACTTTTTTCTTTCCTTATTGTTTGATTTTTTAATGCTTAAAGCAGATGCTTAGGTTTTGTTTTATAATACAAAAATTATAGTTTTAATGAAATTCGATATTTATTTTATATTTCATTAAACGCATAAAAAAGTTTTAATCTTGCTTTGTATAAAAAAAAAAACAAACTTTTTTAGTTCTCTAGATAATTAAAATATATATTTTATACATTACATTATGTTTATTCAAACAGGTCTTCATTTTTAATAATTATAATAACATTATAAAAAAGATAAATAAATCAATCTGTCAGTGCGAAACGAAATATTAAAAAAAAATTTTGACAATGTGAATGTGTTTTACAAATTTATAATTTTAAAAAATAAAATTGAATGATCATAATTTGTATAACAAATAACAAACATTTCTACCTTGTTAAAATTCTCCTTCATTTTAATCCTCTCCACCTTTTGAGCATCGCTGAGAGGCTCCTCAAAACACTCTAAATTTAAAGTCATGTCTGGAGGCCGGTTTTTGGATATTGAACGTGTTACTAAACGCGTCGCCGACGGCGCTGCTGCCATTTTTCAAAAAAAAAAACTTACAAAATCTGTAACTGATATTTTCATTGTTCAATTAATAAGTTTCCTAAACGTAAATAAAAAACACACACAAACAAATCAAACAACAATATATCACAAACAAGAATGCGGGAGAATTATAAAACATTGTTATAACCTTCAAGTTGGTAGTATTTGTGTAACAATGTTTTGTTGAATAAACTTAACACTTCTTAATAACAATTTTTTCGTTCAATTCACAATATTTGAACGATTTATTTCACATTTCAAGAAATTATAACATTCAAGTCAAAAAATTGTGATAACAGACAAACAATTAATTGTAATTTCTCGAATACCTGAGTAATTCTTTCAGGTTAGTTTTCCATATACATACCGACTTTACAGTATTCGAAGAATTTCTCTTTCTACTACTAAAATCATGAAAATTGTCAAAAGTAGAATAACCAACCAACTTCACTTTAGTAGGCGATGCCTGTATTGTATGCCGATATTGTAGCGTGTTTCAAATAAAATTTCACTGAGAGTGTTTGGTTTTTTTTTTATTTCTTTTTCGAAATCAATGCACCATATAATAATAGTTACATTAAAATAGATCTCTAATAAAATTTTGTCCGAATTGTTATTTAATATGTTAATTTAAAAATACATACAGAGTAATTTCCCAAAAAAACAAAACGATGCAACTTAAAATATTAATCTAAATAAACAATAAATAAACAATAAAAACTTACATATATTATATATTATATTTTTTTGAATGTCCAGTGCCACAACATACACTATGGTAGGGCAATAGTCTGATTGGCTGTCGTATCATTTTATCTCACTTTTGCTCACTCACTTGAATTATTATATCTCAGTCGCACTAATAAGAGTGTGACTTTTTTATTATTATTATTTTACTTATTTATTATTAACTTTCATTACAAAATAATGTTATTTTTCGAATACGCCCAATATTTCAAAATTCGGCAACGATTTATAAGTTTACTTTTAATTGGAAAATTACTTATTTATTTATTTCATAAAAACGGATTTCCTTACTTTTTGTAATTGTATTTCTATAAGACATTTTGTTGTGAATTACATTTTTTTGACGTTAGTATTTATAACAAATTTAGCAATTTCACTTTAGCGATTTCACTACATTACATTTAAAAATGTTTAGCAAACCTGTAATATGCATAAAGTGTATTTAATTTATATCAACTATTACAAATTAAATGATAATAATGTTTTGATCACAAACTCGTGAATTGAATTAAAGTCAACTAAAGTAAAAGCCACGAGAGTCCTCTAGTGTCAGTATATCTACCGTTTTCAAGAAGACTTTTTTTTTTAAATGGCAACCACGATGGCTTTCGAATGCATCGATTTTTTAGAATTTCAGGTAATTATGATTATATTTAATAACGTCTATAAATTATTTGAATAATAATTATAATTATATTATAATTTTTTATAGTATAAATAGCCCCTTAAAATCCATGAAAATTAGATCGGCACTTTTCATGTTAGTTAACCTGTTCGATTATAAAAAAATATTCGTTTTATGAACTGAAATATAAATTTATCTAAATATAGTAAATACTTTTCAAAAACATTATTAAAAACTTCGAATAATATTATTTTGATATTATGAAAAATTTGTTCACATATAAATGATAAACAAATAACTTCTGAATTACTTAACTATAAAAATTGTAATAAAATTTCAATCAGTCTTTTAATATTTTTATTTCTATAAAAGCAGAATTAAATTAGCATCGGGTTTTTTTTTATATTTTATATTTATCATGTTTCAATAGATTTTAATACATAATTACCAAGTAAAATCAAATCAAAATAATAAATTCTTTTATGTGGATATTTTTATATAACTGCTGTAATGAGCTTTTGCTGTATTAAATGTAAATTAATGTATGTTATTGTTTATTGTTATTACCAGGATGCTCTGCAAAAAATGAGACAAATTGATGATAAGATTATATATTTGCTGAATACAAAAATTCCTACTGAATCTTTCAAAGGACAAGTGGATGCAACAAATGAATGCAAAGATTTACACAATCAAATTCAAGATATACGTTCAAAGAGGCAAGAAGCGATATCTTCCTGTTTGAATTTCACCAAGCAAAAAGTGCAACAGCTAAAAGAGCAACGGGATGCTGGACAACATGATACTGAATTAATAAAAACTTTACGCAAAGAACAAAATAAGTTACGTTTGTTACAAACTGAACTAGGTGTAGAGGAAGTAGTGAAACAACGTACTGACAAAGTTTATCATGAAAAATGTCGCTCATTTTACAAACCATTGAAATGAAAACTTAAACAACGTTTGTATAAATGTTTCAACTAATGTTGGGTGACTATATAATTCTTTCAATTTTATATATTTTTTTTTACATATATGAATAAATTGGAAACAGAAAGTATTGCAAAACAGAAAGCAAAATCTAATCAGGCCAATGTAATCATGAATTCTTATTTGATATTTCAATAATATTCATGTTTTAATAATCACTTTTCACTATTAATATAATTTTGCTATGTATAAAATAAATTTTTTATTATTAGTACCTTTAAATATCTTTGTATGTTATAATTTTGGTGAGTTATAATTATATTTAGTACACTTGTAATGATTGAAATGTTATATACATTATAAAACAAATATGTACAAATGCTGTTGATATGTTTGTAATTTAGTACAATAAATGATTGAAATTGTAAATAACAAAAAATGTTGGAATTTAAATAGAATATTATTGTATTTGTGTTTTATGCAAATAGTCGTAATAATACATCATACAAATTCAAATAAAACGTACTGTATTTTAAAAATAAAATTTTCATACAGAATCATTAAATTTAACTTTTACATAACATATTTATCGTTTTCTTCTTTATGTACAATAATATGTTCACATTCTATAAGTAACTAAAATGTTTATTACAATTTTAGTGTTTCATATCATTATCGTTGATCTTTTATCTTTTGAATGTTAGCTATTGTCATATCAGTAAAATCCTGATGCTCGGCTTCACGTTTTCCTAAAAGGGACGCTACCAAAAACCCTATAATCGTCAGGCCTATCATATAGTTGCAAGTTTTTATTCGAGCTTTTGATTGTGCTGCTAACAAAACTTGCACCCTAAAATGAAATGATACATTCATAAATTAAATTTCATTATAGAAAAATGTGCAGCATTTTTTCTATATTAACGTACGGAATTCTATCTGGAACTTTGTCTTTGCTGGGAAACTTTTTAACCCAAACTAGAATCGTCTTCTGGAAATCAGTTGGTTTTAGCATCATTGGACCTTGAAATTAATTTTAACAATAAATTAAAGTGATTACGGATGTATACAGGTTTTTAAAGAAGATTAAGATATATTAAATAATAAATATTTTATGAATTACTCATACCCAGATTTCTATCATTTTGTGTTGAAGATGTTTGTGTTACTGCAGGGGTTTCTTTGACAGGTGGTGTTTTCGAATCTCTTTTCATGGTGTCTTGAGTAATTTTTCTGATTCTATCCTTACTAATGAACCATCTGTTTGTTTGATAAAGGAGTTTTAAATTGAACATTTTTCCTGTGAAAAGATTAAACCATTATTTGAGATCGCATAGTATTTTAATTATAATAATATCTTTAAATTAATTCTTTAGATATAATATTTACATGCAATTCAAAACATTATACCAAAAAACAATATTTTTTTGGTCCAAAACTTATATAATCTAGGAATTTTATAAATGTTTTGATTGACAATTATAAATGTTTTGATGAATCTTTATTAACAATTAGCATCTGCTTTTGCGCATCAATGTGATGTCATTGGTGCTGAACTATAAATTAATATATTGAATTATGATTTAACTTCAATTACACCTCAAAATATATTTATAAATAAAATGATCTATTTCATATTCTTATGAAATAACAGTATTGTTTAAGAAGTATAAATAAAGAATCTATTAAAATTTGCAGATATTATTCCCAATAAAATTATATCATCCTATATTAAAGATATGTCCTAATTCAATAAAATGATAAATTGTTATACAAAATAACTAATCAAAGCAAAACCAATTCACGTAGAAAGCTAACCAATTTCAATTATGGATCAACTTTTATCATACCTGAATAATATCCAATGTACCCTGGCTCTCGATTATCAATGTCACAACTAACGTCAGTTGTGATTCTTCTTTTTTGTTAGCACCAAACTAACAAGTCTATAAAGCCAAATGTAAGAAGTCAGTTGTGATAGCTTTTTACTTTTAACTCCGTTTCATCAGCTTAACTTCATTGACGTATAAGACGAGTGTTTACGTCGCATAAGATAATAAGTTCAAAATAAAAAAAAAATTTTTGTCAAAATAAGAAGTTTTAACAGATAATTTTATATTTATAAAATGATATCCGCATTTTTCATTATAATAAAAAATACATGGTATCTAAATTATGAAAAATATGTGTAATTATTATTAAAACGTTACCTCAACAAACAGGCGGAATTTGTGTTACTACGTGTATACGATTCACATTCCGTTGAAACCACCAATGAAAGTCTTTGAAACAGGGAGGTCATGATTTTCCTCAAGAATATTAAAATAAACATGCTGCCAACATTAAAACATGGCGAATCGAGGCGCAACATTCAAATCAATTAAAATATATTTTCCAGCGAGAAAGTTATTTTATGTTAATAAAGGACGCGCTTATGTAGTCTGTATTTTCTGTCCTTATTATTATAATTTATTATTATATATATAATAAATATATATTATATATATATTAATATAAAATAATGTTCTCGATCGAAGATGCCAATACAGTATTGACTGAGACATTCTGAATGTAATTCATTAGCTTTTTGGAATAATATAACTTTTCAAAAAATGATATAATATTCCTGAACTATTTTTGTTGATTTTCAGCAAATTTCAAAATTGCCACTGGGCTTTAATTGTGAATTAGATTGGATTTGTTAATTAGCATCGAATGATAATCAATATCAAATATTTAAAATAACTTTCAAAGTCACTGACAATGTTATTATTTTATGGATGAGACATATTGAATTGATAAATTTGAATCGACCACCAACTCTCGCATTTTTAAAGAGCTGAAAACTATAAATCAACGTTGAATCGATATTATTTCAATATTAACGTCATTATGGATTCAACACTATTTCGACTTTCTGTCAACATTAGGTTGTTGATATCAATCCAATATCATTGTAATGTTATCAATATTGGTTCAATATTGAAACGATACCTGAGTGGACATCCGCACGATATTATTTCAATAATTCCGCAACACTGATTCAACAGTTAATAAAAAAAAGGTCAATATTGAATCAATATTGTTTCGACTACCTTGTTCCGTTAGGGAGCCACCTTTGTTTCAAAATAAAATAGATTAAGCGTAGACGATGAATAATTTTGATTTTTATATGACACCACAAACATGACATGACGGTTTTATCAAACCCGTACAGCGCAAAAATCTTTAAAACGTCTAATTGACGTCGAATCGTCGTTGAAGACGACTAATCAATGTCTGATTTACGTTTTAAACGTCAATGCGCTATATGGGCAGTGGCATCGTAAACACAATGTCGCAGTTGCATTACAGATTTCACATCCCAATAATGTTACAGTGATATCAAAATTGCGGCATTATGAACGGCAATATCACAATAGCATCGTAAACGTAACATCACAATTATATCTCAGACGTGGCATCACAATAATATTACAATGATATTGCAAAAACGACGGCTGTTTTTGCTGCCGACATGCAGGTGTATATTAATAAAGATGTGATATCACACTCGTGTCACAAATAAGTCATTAAACGAAAAATATCGGAATAATTTGTTGTAGTAGATATAGTCAAGCATCGAAATCAGGACTTTCAGTCTATAGTTTGAGCACCCAACCACGTGGCCAGCAAAATTAGTTATATATATGTTGCTAAGGATTTAATCGTAATTTTTAGTAAAGATCTCTATGTTGCTGTGATCTCTATGTGATATTACTGTTAAGTTACAACTTGGGTATCACTGTGATGTCTCAATCTATAATATCACACGCTTGCTACAGTGAAAGGAAAATATTTACTCGTTTGTGACGCGTATTTAATTTATTTGTTATTCATTTATCATTTCGTTGACATCACTGTGATATCAGTAAAATGTTCAACTTTTCTGGGTCATCTAAATCTAATTTTATCATTACCCATGACAAAATTGAATAAAAACAAACCCTTTAATCTTACAGACACAGTGCCTTTGTTTGTCTATTTCTAGTCGGTAATAATGGTCTCTACATAATCAAACCAAAACATTAGTTGTTTACAACCGACATACCGAACGAGAACAGTCGAAAGTGTTCAGTGTCATTCTGTGTCAAGTTAGTGCCTCCCTGAAAAAACTCGCGCAAGTAAAGTAGCTTATTAAGTGTTCATCCAGTGGCCGGTTTTATAAAAGTTGTAAATTATCACTTTTTGCTTTGGCATAAAAATCGGAGCATTTCACTTTAAGGTTAGGTTCACTTAATGTTATTATCATTAAGATTTCACAGTTAAATATTAATCACCCTCATGAAAACGTAATGACCAAAGAATTCTTTTCTTTCATAATTTGAGCTGATTCGTTGATATCACTGTATTCTCAGTTACAATTAAATTGTGAAAAAAAAAGAAAATAGAAAAAAATGATGTTATTCATAAAAAATGTTTACTAACAAGTTGAATGACTTATCTGAAGCGAATGTAATATGAAACCAATCAACTTGCATAAATCTGAATTGTCAAATTTGACATCAGATGATTACTAATGGTAATTAAAAAACATGAAAAAACATTGATATGTGATCTTAAAGTAAAACATCGCTAATACTTGTACTCTAGTTTAGAAATTTCAAACATTACATGAACTGCAACAATTTTGATTAAAAAAAAATTTCACTATTTTAACCAAAAAAAAAACTCTATATCAATTGACAGGTGTCTTTGTAAAGGAATAGTAAGCAGTGTTGGATGTTCGGTAGCGATTTCAAGGGCGAAACCGCTGTCGACGATTGGAGGAGAAGTGGGCTACCCGGTGTAGATCGGCGGTCGTGGTTGAGCGGCGTTGGGATCGCTGGCTTGGTTTGAAGCGGCGGCGTTTTGGCGGGCGGTGCGCGCGCATCGGTTTAGTTGGCCGCGGCCGGACCAGTGACGGGGCCTCCTCGTGCGCGTCTCGGAAGTCGGAGTTGGTAGGCGTCGCGGCCCGAAGCTGGAAGGAAGCCCGTTGGTCGGCGCGCGTGTGCTCGGAATCGAAAGTCGGATAAGGCCGCGGGATCTTGGGTTATGGCCGCGGAGCTGTAGAGGGCTGCGCGAGGAGTTGGACCGGCTGCTCGCTTGTTCGGATTCGCAGGCCAGAAGGCTCGCACGCTCGGTCGCTAGGCTCGCAGCGAATCCCCGCCACGTCGCCGAGGACGCCGAGGAGAGGAAGAATGTGAGGCAGCTGCGTGTGCTCGGAGGGAGTTGCGCGCGGTCGCCCGGGCGGCCGAGCGCGCACGGCTAGTCCCGCGGACGCCGCCGACGAGGTCGCCAGCAGCGTCAGCGCCACCGCAGCTCGAGCCACCGCCTCGACTCCAAGACATCGACGTCTCAGTCTCGGCCGTGAGATCACGAGCGGCGCACGAGCGGCCATGCACGAGGCCCGCTACGACGAGCTTTGCAGGCTCTGCGCCTCCTACGACGCCACCCGGATCAACCTCTTTGGCCAGGAGGGACGGAACAGGCAGCTCGTACTCAAGATACAGACCTGCCTGCCATTCCAGGTAATCAACCTGCCAACTTTTGTTCGGCTAATCATGCCCCTGTTGTTATTGCTGCTAATATCGTTATTAACACACTTGTTATTACTATCATTATTGTTATTATTGTTGTTACTGCATTTATCGTTATCACAAGCCGCAGGTCAGTTAACCATTCTTGTCACAGCCGTTCGTGCGTCTTTTCGACTGTCACGGCTGACTTTTCTCCCGAGTTTTAGCTCGCTCGAGAGAAACGACGCGATCCCAGCGGCGATCGCCACGATCGATGGGCGATTTCTTCGTCGAGCAGAACCAAGGATGCGTTGGCACCGATGCCACCGACTGCGCCGCGCAGTAGTCCTCCATTTTCCCCTCCGCTTGCCTTTCGCCTTGTTCCTCGAATATAACCTATTCGTTGGCTAGCCTAGCTGCACTTGGGAGCATATTTTGCTGGCTGGCTTGTCGAGCTTCCATCGGTGCCTCGGTGCATGTACGATGGTGTGTGGGCAGTGCACACACCGGCGCAAAAATGTGGCCCTGCTTGTTTGCATGTGTGCCTGGGTCTGTGAGCACGCGCAGACCTGTTAATGTTAGCGCGTGTGCGTGCATGCACGCGCGCAGACGTGCGCTTGCGTGTGTCAGTCCGTGTGACTTTTGAGCGTGAGTGTGGCGGACGACCAAGAGACTGCTCATTGCGCGGAATCAAAGCCACGGCCCACGTCGCCGTCGTCGTCGGGAGCCCACTTTCAAGCACCGACATTTTGTTTCGCTCGGCGAGCAGCGGCGCCGCCACGTCCTACGCCAGATTGCCCGCTGCCATCGGGGAGTCGGCCTTACGAGGCGTTCACCGTCCGGCTGCTTTTGTTTTCCAACGTCTTTCGCATGGAACGACCTTGTAGCCATATTTCTATCGAATTTTCGGCTCGAGCCTGTAATCCACTGGCCAAACAGCCAGCGGTTTCCCAGTTTTCTCCTCGGCTCGACTTATCGTCCAGTTTTTAATTTTTTCAATCAATCTTTCAGCAATGCTTCTAGTTATAAGTGATTCTTCCATAACGTTAGCACATTTTTTTATGTATGTATCTAGCAGCATTATCATTGCAGAATATAAGAGAAAGAAAATGATAAATTGTACGTTGAATAACCGTATTAGAATGATTATCTAAAATGTTTTAGATTATACAGATATTAAATTTTGATGGATGGTACTTTTTGTTAATTGTTTTAAAGTTTATCAAGGTAGAAGTAAAAATATAAGAATTAGAGTAAAAGAGTTGTTACTTCATGATGATATAATTTAAGGAATGTATATAAACTTCGGAAACGGATAATGGTTAGTTTTAATGTTTTTAAATCGTTTTATATATAAAGGTCATTTTTTATGAAGAAAAATAGAATTTATCATAATATAACATGTTAAATAGAAACATGAAAATAACAAAGTTTATACGTTAAGAAGCAATCATTTTCAAACTTTCTTCAAATCAATATTCAACAAAAAAATTAGCTTTGATGAAATTTTATTTGAATATATTTATCTCTGTTTATGAGATTTAGAAATTTCAAATACGTCTTACATTCGTAGTAGTCAGCTAAAAGTTGAGTATTAGTATAGTCCCTTGTCATAAAATCTATATACAAAGAGTTTTGTTCAACTATGACAATGAAAACAGTGGTCCAGGTAAATTGACAGTACCCTTAAAATCTTAGAACAAAAACAATTACTTGCAACGAACATTTGTTAACTTTACAATCGATAATCATGAATGTGTATTAATACAAAATACCATCAACTTGCAAAAAAAATCTATTAACAGTATTTTGATATTTATAGTAGACCAAATTGGTATACGTCTATATTTAAAAAAAATTATCACAACATAAATGCTTAATAAACATTGAATCATACAATGATAAAACAAATCATGTTAGAAAGGTTTACCTTATTTAATTTTCAAACACATTGCAACCAAAATTAATTCAATACATTTTTTTGCTAAGAGACACTTATTATGAGTTTAATCATTCTCTATATTATATGACAAACAATAACGAATGGGTTGCATAATAATGTAGTATATAAATACAAAATAAAATACAATTTATTAAAATTATAATTGAGGAAACCGTGTAGTGTTAGAATAAGGTACACATGAAGATGTTGTGATATGAATCTAGATTTCAATTAAATGATTTTTTCATCAGTTATTTAGTTAAAAATGCTTTAATGACGTTTATACATATTTTTATTTTGAAATCAAATATAAATATATGAATGTTAAGACCTAATAACTTGAACAAAATTGCTTTCTTTTAAACCAGCGGTAACTTGATAATATGAAATCTTACAATAAATTAATCTCTTCAGTTTTTATTATTAATAAATTATCAATTTTGGGTGAATCCATTTTTTTTTATCACGACTTTTAACAACTATATGTATGCAAGAAAAAATTTAAATGTACAGTCGAAGCTCTCTCAATTTATCCCCTCCCCTATAAGACTCAATGACACGCCATGTGTTTTGTAAGAGCGATTGAATCACGTGGTACAAAGTAATATTAAAATGTTATAATAAATTTAAAGTAGTAACAATTATTGGTTCAAATTTTAATCGCTGAACCTGTTTGTTTCATTGGGCTGATCCCCTTTTGATTCAGTTTGATTGGTCGGTATAGCTTGCTTTGTCTGTTAAATAGGGTAAAAAGGTTCAACTATATTTTTAAATAATAATTTGTTTGGGTTGTTGTGATCTACTTCTGTATACCTTTACATTGCGTTACCTGGTAATAACAAAAAGTATATATAGTAATTAGAAAAAGGTGACGCGAAATGCAAAATATAATTTTCTGTATTTCAATTATTGGTGTAAGTACACAGTGGACAATACAATCTGTATAAATACATTTTTCATTAACATAAAACAGTAATAATGATAAATTAATTATAATAGTAAATAGTAACAATATAATGAGTGAGAGCTGGCGCCACTTGTATAGAAGAGTATATTAAGTAACTAGAGCGCTCGCCCGCGTGTTAGTTACGACGTTTTTCGTTCCTTCGACTCGGTCGGTAAGACTTTTTTTGCTCTGTTTCTTATTACAAAAAACGCTTTTCATCACATTCTAAGCCTTCTTGAAGCATTTGATTAAATTATTCACATAATACTTTGTTCACTGGCCAACTTCAAGTGTTGCAATATAATTCCACTATTTTAATTCCAATATTTTAACAATATCAATTTGAAATACTCTGAATCTGGTACTCAGTGCGTGCTACAACTGCTTAATGGCTACACTTATTCCTAACTGTAACTGAAATAAATCAAACAGTGTTTCTGTAATATAATTTCGGAGTGCAAACATTTTAAATTAATTTTCAGCAATCAACTGAGTGCTAATTTGTAGGAAATTTGCAGTTTAATTTTGAAGAAGATAATTTCTTTATGTATATTATACACATTTACATAATATTACAATAATTCCTTAATTTTCACTTACCATTTACAACAAAAATCAAAACAATTGCTCGCAACGACTATTATGTTCCGAATTGTCCCCGCATAATCTTTTACGCAACAAATACTTGCACAAATAATTAAATAAATGAATTCCCAGAGCTTGGAAATTTTGCCCGAAACTTTATCAAAGCCCAATCGCTACTAATCGATAATCATAGAAATGCTCTGCATCTTGCGATCCTGCCTGTGGAACTCGATCCATTCCATTAATTGTGTCTTCTCACCTACCAATCAATAATTAACTATCATTGGTCATTGTCGATTTACCGCATTGTCTTATCACGGTCATCCGTGAGTCGCGTCATTGCCGGCAGAAGGGCCGGCTTGTAATTGCGAATCAATAACGAAACGTTGATAACGAACCGAGAGCCGAATGGCGTGCTCGTGGAGTTGGTCGAAAAGCCGTTGCTGGAAAAGAGTCGCCTTGCCACGGTCGACTTGTCGTCACGAGTTTTCGTTGTGTAGCGTCGAGCGAGCGAGGCGGACGACGGGATAGGCGGCGCAGGGGACGGTAGGGGGGGGGGGGGGCAACAAAGGCCGTCGGGTATAACGCGTCGGGCTTTCAGGGATGAGGGCTTTCCATCCGGGACACCCGTTATGTGAAGCCGACGAGCTCTCGCAGGAGCCGGCCGAGCGAGCGAGCGAGCGAGCGTGCGAGCCAACAAGCGAGTCTTTATTCGCCGCTGAGCTCCGGGGCCACGGCTTGATCGCCCGGCGAGCCGGGTGCGGTTGGCCGCCTGTTACGTGGCTTCGGTCAGAAACTTCCATTCCGTTCTACTCGACTCGCGCGCCGACCAGCGTTATGTAAGAAACGTTTTCTCGCTTTTTGCCCCATCCCCGGCCTTTTCTCAAAATCGTTGCTTCAATTTTCGTTGAAGAGGCAAACTCAGATGCAGTTTCGAGTCTGGTACTTTTGCTACTGCTTTCCTTTGCCCTTTGTTAGTTGGTATATATTTATTTTTATAGGTCGTTCTTATAGTCTGGGTATTTTGTTTCAGTGGCACGACGAGAATTTGCGAGGAAGTTGCATTCAAATGTCGCAATTTGTATAACACTGTTAAGAGGATGTCAAAGATACTTTTGTCTTGCTTATTCATGCAGAAAGTCTTTTTTCTCTCTCTCTTATGAGGAAAATAGAATAATTATCATTTAGCATCCTAGTGTAATGATTTTGGCAACGTGCGTTCTCGTGTTGTTGATTTTCAGCGACATACAAATTTCGTTTAAGCCTTGCGTCGCTTGAACAGACCTCTTATCTGTGTTGTTATCGAGGGACCGTTGTGTAAAACGATGACCCGTTTGTTCAATCACTCCTCAAATTTCAGTGTTGAACTGACAAAAACACGCCCTGGAAAAGGGCCGCCTATTTCCATCGACGAAGGGAAACGCACCTTTGCACACAATCGCCGTTCGACGGGTGTGTAAATAGTTGGAATAGACGGACGAACATACCATATATTATATTTTACTGATTGATTTGACTTAGGAATTGCACTGCTATTAAACAAATTCTTGTAATTAATATAAATTTTTAGATTTTCTGCGGATGGATTGTCTACTGTCTTAACCGCCATTATTACTGATCGACATTCCACCTGTTAAATATTTTTCTTTTAGTCTGTTCTGATTGATTCACTTATATTTCACTTCCATCAATGTTACACAAATACTTGCTCCAAGTATTCGTTTGGAGCATATACTGCATACTTTGCTACGGTCGTACAATTTTTTTCAGCTCTGACATGAACAATCTTGCAAAATACGTAGAAAAATTGATAAGTTAATCAATTATTTCAAGGCGAGTTGGTTGCGAGCGACAATTTTCCATTAAAGTTATCACCTGCCAACTGAATGAAACCGGCGTAATTATTGAACAAATATTGTGACACGTCTGATTTGGGGCATTGTTCAATGATCCGAATGCACGAGCAGTGAGTTCTCGGAGCAGTCGCCGAGGAGCGAGTTCTCGAAACTTTTAAAATCGACCATGCGTTTCTTTCACTCGGTTACAAAGCGAATTCAGTCCGCCGTTATTCCCGGTGCCCGTCACTGGTCTCCTTCTCGTCAGTGCCACTCCGTATCCGGCTATTCGGGTGCACTTGTCCCCTCGTACCCCGAGTCCCTCGGCGCTCACTCCCTTTGCTCTCTTCACTCTGTCTCTTTCGGAAACTCAGCCCCCGGTTGTTGCTCAAACCACATTACATTTCGACCGCACCGATGCAGATCCTTTTCAAATGTACATTTGCCTGTTTTGCAAGCTTCGCCTCGGCAAAAATCAGGAGTTCAACAACGTAATTAATTGATGCTTTAAAATTGCAGCTTCAACGAGTCGTACATTCACTCCTATTCGTTGTCTTTACTTTTTAAGATTGATTAAGTACAATCAAGTAACGCTGTTTTGTTCAAATACCTTTGATGATAGTTTAACCAGTTGTATTGTGATTTCTATCTTCCTATATTCGATTCAATTTCTCCTATTTCCAAATTACTCTTTATTTTCTTCAATTTTTTTACTTTGTGTTTCTTCTTTCGAACCGCAGTTACGATTGACTCGAGTGGGGCTCTTTAACCTGTTGATGGTTAAACGTCGCGAACCGTACGTATGACGTTTGTACGATTCGCGAAGTTTGCCTATTGACGGGTCAAAGAACTCAAGCCAGTTGGATTTTTTTTTTTTTTTTTTTTTTTTTTTTTTTTAATTTAAAAAAAACTGTTCCGCATAACACCATTTTGGTTACATACGTGATTTTTTTGGATTATTTCTGATTTTTATAACCATCGATTTTTTATCAATTCTTGTAAAATCCAGTTTCTGTTCGTTAAGCGAAATTATTGATTCAAATCGAAAGATTGAAAGATGTTTTTTTTATCCATTTCACACCCCACGTACCCTCTCTACTATCTCTATGCATCATCCTACTTCTAAAAG